>CM053273.1:72225184-72460184 GCA_028583415.1 Protea cynaroides
CAATCGCTTATTCACCTTGCATCAACCCGTATCCTAGACCCAATCCAGAAGCATTGGTGTGTAGGATAAAAGGATCCCCTAGTGCCAGAACAATCAAGGATCAACCTTGTTCTTAGTGTTTGAAAACATTCTTCACACTTGTTAGTCCAAACAACTTTTCTTCTTTGCTGGTTAGCTTAGTAAGAGGCACTGTGATCCTAGAGTAGTCCTCCATGAATCGTCTATAATAATCAGCTAAACCCAAGAAACTTTTGATCTTTATAATGTTCTTAAGCGTTTCTTACCTTACGATTGCTTCTATCTTGCTAGGGTCCACTTTTATTCCTTCTGTGAAATCATGTGGCCCAAGAAGATCACTTTGTTTAACCAAATCTCACACTTCTTGGACTTGGCATAGGATTTCTTCACTCTCAGCCATTGTAAGGCTGCTCTAAGGTCCGTTGCATGACTTTCTTTGTCTTTGGAATAGACCAAATATCATCGATAAAAGCTATGTCCAAAGTGTCCAACACGTCATGGAATACCCGGTTCATAAGCTCTATAAAATATGATGGTGCATTAGTTAAACCAAAAAAACATAACCAAGAACTCATAATGCCCATTCTCGATTTTAAAAGCTATCTTCGAAATATCGCTGTCCAAATTCTTTAGCTGATGATATCTTGACTGAAAATCAATCTTAAAAAATACCTTTGCACTTTGCAGCTGATTAAATAAGTCATCAATCTGCGGTAGTGGATATTAGCTCTTGATCATGAGCTTGTTTAATTCCTGATAGTCTATACATAGTCGGATATTATCGTCTTTCTTTTTTACGAATAACACTGGCACTCCCCGCGATGAAATACTTGACTGATTAAAACCTTTGTCTAATAACTCCTATGATTAAGTCTTCAGTTCCTTCAACTTTGTAGGAACTATTCTATAGGGTGCCTTTAATATGGGTGCCAGCCTTGGTACAAGTCGATAAGGAACTCAGTCGCACTATAGGTGGCAACCTGAATAAGTCTTCTTGGGAATTTATATATCATATCAATATCTTTCATCTATGGTGTTTCTTTGGTAACGTCCACCACAAATACCAGATATCAAACTCTTTTCTTTTCAAGGCATCTCCTCTCCTTTAGTGCAGAGAGGATAAGCTTTCACTTCCTAGGCAATATGCTTCCAACAAACTAAATTCTGTGCTATCTTTGCTCTTGAATAACAACCTCTTCTATGCAGATAACTGCTTGTAGAGTGTTGAGACAACCAGTCCATCCCCAAGATGACGTCAAGGTCTGTCATCTCAAGTCGAATTAAGTTGCATCCAAATTCTATCCATCCATACGATTCGGACATTGCTCATAACACTCATCCAATGCAACATCTAGTCCAAAAGGGCTTAAACTAGCAAACTCTGGTATAAAGTTCTTAATGGCATGTCTAATCCCCTTTTACCTCTTATGGTCTGTCGCCAATAATCTCGTATTACACTCATTAGCTTACATCTCTTTTATCACTGTTGTTCTACCCTAATATCTCTTTCATATATCCTGAAAAGTATTTTTTGATTGTTTACTTACTACATATCACAAGTCTACCCATAAGCATTGGGATATATGCTTATATTCTTATTAAATCTACTAAACTCTCTTGGTTTTTACTCAATCCTCTTGTTCAACATTGGGAATAACTCGGTATTACTAATACTAATCCGAATACTATCAATGCCATTGTGAGGACAATGGGAAATCGACGTGATCCTCCTCCTCTGGATGGAAATGTGTATCCTGTATCGACGAAGATCGATTCGTTCTGTTGGAGTCGCCACCTAGATTAAGGTCTAGGACCTCTAAAAATGTAGCCTCACCCTAAGGTAAGACTTCTATTGACTCGTGACCCAATGTATCGGTTCTTTGGTCTGCAAGAGATCGGGTAAGTATTCAGGGTACGGTTATGGGAAGGTGTTAGGCACCCAAACCGCCCGATCAATATCGGCCTCCTAAACTTTCCTTAAATTCTAATTTTGATTGTGCTTGGTCAACTGGATGACTAGGGTTCAATGGGGGATGTCCTAAACCAAGTTACTAAGTTGTTCTAACCTAGGGTTCAGCCAATCATGTTTTAAAGTAAATAAACAAGCAAATGTAATGTACAATATTATACAGTGAACCGGACCAAAGATGGTTCGGTCTTGGACTGAATCTGAGATGTGTAAGACATCTCAAACTGCCTACGTATTCCAATCTTGGAAATCAAGTCCAAAAACGTAGTTCGAAAATGGTTTGTGTGATTAATGATTATGGAAGTGATTTATGCATTTGCTTCAATTAGATTCTTTGTTGTTCAAGTTGAAGTTTATGCTGGATGTATGGTTGATGGGTGGCTTTGTACCGTATTTGGGATTCCCAAATTGCCTACGTATTCTAGGGTTTGCCCTAGAAATCAGGTACGACGTAGTTCAAAATTTGTGAGAGTCGGATTTGGAATGTGTACCAAATTCCTTCCATTTTTGTCAATAGGATATAGGGATGAGACCTAAATTCCTACCATTTTTATTTGGGATGTGTACCAAATTCTTTCTATTTTTGTTAATAGGATCTAGGGATGAGACCTAAAATCCTACCATTTTTATTTGGGATGTGTACCAAATTCTTTTTATTTTTGTTAATAGGATCTAGGGATGAGACCTAAATTCCTACCATTTTTATTTGGGATGTGTACCAAATTCTTTCTATTTTTGTCAATAGGATCTAGGGATGAGACCTAAATTCCTACCATTTTTAATTGTTTCCATTCTTAGGTTTTTAGGGTTTCCTATCCCTTTTCATTGTGATTTTCATTTTTTAGGGTTTCATACCCTAATTATTCTCTTTATTCTAGGGTTTATTTTTCCCTAATTATTCTTTCCATTTTTAGGGTTTTACTTTCCCTAATTATTGTTTTCTTTCCATCTTAGGGTTTTCTACCCTAATTGTTCAATTCTTTCTATTTCAGGGTGTATCTTGTCCTAATTGCTATTTTTTTTATTTTTTCTCTTTCCAAGACAAATATGGCAAATGAAAATATTCCAACTATATCAGTGGTAGTATTCCAAATATAGCAGTGTGCATCCAAACATGACAGTAATCATCCAATATAGCATGTGAGCAAGTGTAGCAAACAAATATGGCAATAAGCATGTGTAGCATTCCAATCATGGCAGTGTGACAATTCCAATTATGGCAGTGTGACCATTCCAATTATAGTAGTGCATGCATACGAGCATCCGAACATAGCATGTGAATAAATATAGCATCAAATATGGCATGTGTGAAACAACCAAAGCATATGAGAATCAATCAAAACATGATGGAACACGCAGCAAGATGACAGCTTTATCAGGCTGGACCAAAATGGGCACATAGGGCACTGTACTTACTCAAAAAATTCTTAAAGGATATCCCTGGAAAGAAGATTCAGAGGCCAACATTTTGTCTCAAGGAAGCTATTCCTAAAAGAGACCATAGGCAGGTCGAAAACATTCCCCAAGTACAGGCAAATACACTGGTCAGGTCTGTTCCAGATTTTTGACCAGTTGCACCATAAATTCCAAATAAAATTCTATTCTTAATGAAAATTAAATACAGACATATTTCTATGTAGATAACTATCTGATCTAAAATTTCATTAAGAAAAACAAGTTAAAACAGTATATTTTCTTTGTGAAAAATGACTCTTTTCAATCATGCAAATCAGCACATCATGACAGATCTGAAATCAAAGCTCTATGCACTTAAAAATTGATATCAATTCAAGGAAAAATGGAAAAAATATGAACCCAGTGCCATTTTTTAGAAGACTTTCATGTCTAAAAAGTTCATGTTAAGTGGATTTTCTGATTATGGCCATAAGGCCTTTGTCTAGAGACTTTCTGATGGAGGATTACATTACATCCGAGAAAAATAGCAATGTCAAAGACAAATTTTTTGATATATTTCCCCAATTCCAAATGGAACGAAATTTTTAGGGTAGTCTTCTATCATATCATAGAGACGCCCATAAAAGTTCGGGCTTCAAAATCTTAGAAAAAATACATATGATGTACGTCCTAAGTTTGAACCCTAAATCTGGAATTTTCAGATCAGAAAATCACTTTATGAAATTTACAAAAAAACATCAAACATCATTGTATATCAATCAAAAATTCATCATTGAATAGCTTAGACAAATTATCATTCATGAAAAATGTTAGACATAGGCATCCTAACATTAACAAGCATGTAATAGAGCATTGATGATTGAGATTTCATGAAAATTAGCCTTTTTCAAGCAAAATTGGCATTCAGGCATTATAACGACCTCTAAATTTGTTTAGAGTACTAACCTTGGGCTCAAATCGAGCGAAACCGTTGATGAAGGGTGATTGGGGGTTGTATCAATCCCCTTTGAATGTGAATCCTCCTTCTCCTCTCTTCTGCTTCTTTCTCTCTTCTCTTTCTCTCTTTTCTTCTTCTCTTTTCTTTCTTTTCTCTTTTCTCTCTCTTTCTTTCTTCCTCTCTCACGTTTTCTCTCTCTCACTCACGTTTCTCTCTCTCACCCACGTTCCCCTCTCTCTCTGGTCTGGAAAAGGATCCCTCCTCTCTCCTATTTATAATTTTTCACTCATTTTCTAGAAGATCCTTCTTTCCTTTTCTTCTTTTTTCTAGAAAATCTTTTTTTCTCTCCATTTTTTTTTTCTTTCCTTTCTTTTCTTCCTCTCTCACGTTTTTTCTTCTTCCTTTCTTTCCTTTTTCTCATTCTTCTTCTAGAAAACCCCTTCTCTTTCACGTCTCCCTCTCTCCTCTTTCCTTTTTCTTCTCCAAGGTCTTTTAGATTTCATCTCAACCCTAAAGCCTCCTTCTCTTTCATGTCTCTCTCTCTCTCCTCTTTTCTTTTTCTTCTCCAAGATCTTTTAGATTTCATCTCAACCCTAAAGCCTCCTTCTCTTTCACGTCTCCTCTCTCTCCTCTTTCCTTTTTCTTCTCCAAGACCTTTTAGATTTCATCTCAACCCTAAAGCCTCCTTCTCTTTCACTTCTCCTCTCTCTCCTCTTTCCTTTTTTTTCTCTAAGATCTTTTAGATTATCTCAAAACCCTAAATCCCCTTCTCTTTCACGTTTTCTCTCTCCCCTCTTTCATTTTTCTTCTCAAAATCTTTTGGATTATCATTTACATATAATAATATATATTATATACATATATACACATATATTTTATAACATACATACATATATATATATATATATATATATATATATATATATATATATATATAATAATATATATAATATATATAATTACTATGCACATGAATGAACTGGTTCGAAACGGGTTGAGACTGACTTAGGTTGACTGAGTTAAACTGATATGGGTTGAGCTAGGTTGGACCAAAATTGGCTTGAACTGAGTTGACTGGATTGATTGGAATTAACTGGGTTTTCTCTCCTTGTCATTTCATGGGTCATTTCATTGTCATCCCGCATGGAATTTTCCGATGGCCTCTATTCCAAATTTTTTGCGTTCATTTTGTAGAACATTAAAAATGAGGAATATAGGAACTGGAATCACCTGAATCCGATGTAGAACGGAAAAGATATGCAGCTTTGAAGTTCTGACGATAATTTTGCATGCAAGCTTGCATGGGACCCACTGGTGACTTCTACCTGGGATTTTTTACGTCCATTTTGTAGAACATCATGAATGAAGAATAATGGTCTTGGGATCATCCGAATCCGATGTCGGATGATTAAGATATGATGATTTGAAATTCAAACGATCCGACTTAGGATAATTTGCACGAAGGCCCCTGGGATTATTTATAATAACTTCATAAACCTCCCTTATATGTATCATCCGACTAAAATGGTCATATCTTCTTCATTTGATATCAGAATTGAGCAATTCTGGTCTCATTTCGAAGATAATTCTATGACCTATGCATCCATGAAAAATTATAACCCATGACCTTGCTGTGGACCCATTGAAAACTTCCTCAAATTCACAGTCAAGAATCCAAACTTTCGATCACCTTTCTTCCTTTTGTTGTCCACACACCAGCAGGACTTTGTTTAGCTGGGATGGCAAAAATGGGGTGCTTACAGCCATGATTTTTGACTTCATCCTTGTATCCACTCTTAGATATGTTTTTTTGAAATCTTCTTCCTTGTCAAAATTCATACCGATATAGCCATCTTTAACTCTGTCCGAGTGCTATCTACTGGTCACTCTTGATAGTTCTCACTTCCTACTCCTGCACTCTTTTACGGACCAGGACTCAAATCCATCCATCTAGCAATCTCAGAACAGATTCTCTATTACTTCATCTAAGGTTTCTTGGCTATAGGGATTTATCTGAATTCAGTCGTCTCCTATAATTTCTCTTATTAATCAAGCATCTTATCAACGGAGGTCAGGAAATGTAAGAATCATAATGCTTTTCCAAAAGCAATTCATTTCTTTAATTCAAATTCAATATGATATTGAATACTTGTTTTATCTAGTGAACTTGGGTTTAAAGGATCAGGAATAAATCTATGGTAACTAATCTGAATACGAAATAAATTAGACCCATGGTTGTAGGTTGCAAGGTGGTCTGAATACATGGAAATAGAGGTTCTACAGCTTTTAACCTCCTGGTTACAGGTTTTAGCGAGTATATAATGCCATTAGTCAAGGCACTATAAGAGTAAATCTGAAGAAAATTTTGGTACATCAATAAATCAGGTATAAAATCGAAAAGATATACATTCAGAATGATTAAACCTTTAACTATTCATTTGGTTCATATCTCTATTCTTGTTATTAATCATAAGAGTAGCTTAGATTGGTATAGTCAGGACTAATTCTAAGAAAACAACATCTGTAACTCCAATTGACAGATTGAATTAAGAAGATATCCTGTCAAGGTAGGATAATTTAGAATCAGGTATGTGTATCCTCTATAATCATAAGGGTAAGTCAACGATGCACTGCATCCTATATACACCTATCTAGAAATATTGCCACAATAGATTCGATCCCTTGTTGAAAACGTCTAAGGCTTCATCTTTAGAAAACATTCGTCAACCCTTGTCGGATCATTTTACCATGATGCAGCTATCCCATACATCGGTGGCTGATAAGGGTAACCACCTTGATACGCTACTTCTTGTGCACCAAGATTCTATACTAGGGTGTGTGTTATTGGGACCTGTTGTATGGTAGGCACTATGTTATGGCTAACAGGTGCTGGAGATACAATATTGCTAGCAATTAGTTTCATACTTGGTCTAATCCGGAGGTGTTGGTATAGCATTGGCAACTTGGGTAGCGATTCTCATGGTAACTTGCATAGCCGGTATCATCTGTTATTGCTCTTGTATTTTTTGGGACTAAATTTATTACAACCATGGCCAAGGCACTTGGTGATTCAAGTGGATTGGTTGGAGTGGCCTAGTTGTTCACCCCTTTGACTTGCTTCAATTTGATGATCATTATTTGGCATCTACTCAGATGGGTTCTCATTACCTATCTTGACCTAGATAGTAGTGGGGTCGGGTTGCGACCTCTTCTTAATGCTCAGCGGTGATGGATCAGCCTATGATGGATCTCACTTAGAGTTTTCATGTCACCCAAGAGTATAGCTTTATCTCCTTTTATAGTTACTCTTATTATTTGGGTGTATAGCCATTGTTCTCCTAACTCTGTTGGATTCAGCCCAAGATCTTTTCCTTTTATCTCTGCAGGGATTTAGGCATTACTAGCCATTTTTTTTCTTCATCTATCATTCATCGAATTCCACATCTTGTGAGTACCAACTCAGTATTTTAATTTTCTGCTTTATAAATGCTCCCTTCTTGCTACTATACTACATCCTTCGTATACTCAGGCAATTGTCATACTTGTAAACCATACCATATGTTATTTATTTATCAAGATACATTTATATTTTTTTTTCTATCTGTATATACATATGGTTTCACCTTTTATATATACATTATTGTCTTATTTAAGTTCTGTCTCAACCAACATAGGTGTTTATGGTGTGTTTGTATTAAAGCTTTTAAATTTAACCAAATTCAGTTCATGACTCTTGTGGAAGTATTCAGGTTTAATGGGCAAAGTCTGAAAGTTCTGATACCAAGTTGTCACACCTCAATTCTAAACTAACCAGTGGTGTGATGAACCGTCATGAGAACCAATGGTTTAAACTAGGATCTCGTATATGTCGTGCCTACCCGGTTAAATCAAACACATTCCACAATAATAATCAAAGTAAATAATTAAATAGCGAAAGTCTTATTAATAACAAACTGAGGTCTAACATGATAAATAATTAAATAATCCAATTATTTCTAAGTAACCAAAACATAAATATAACAAGAAAAAATTTCATCTACACCCCATCAAAGATTGTTAACATCATCTACACCCACAAGTTTGCAAAAACATCACCTAAGTCCCAAAACTTTGGCTGTGGTAATCAAAGAAGTCCACTCCGTCAGTTAATTCCTGTTAGATGCTGACGTCAACTGAAATAAAAATTTTCATGGACAATACTGCCCTTAGAGTAAAGATAAAATACCATTTTACCCTTCTTCTTCTTCTTCCTTTCCTCTTCTTCTTTCCTCTTCTGCTCTTCTCCATAGTCAGATTCATATGGCAAGAGCTGGTTTGGGGGAAAATTAGGGGAGTTGGCATGGCTCCAACAGTGTTGGACGGAAGTGTATGTCATCTTGGTCGTGAATCGTGAATCGTGAATTGTGATTCGTGAACGCATGCTTTTCCTTCCAACCAATAGTCAAGTACCATCTTGCATTTATCGTCGTTGCGGGCTCCGGCGTTGAATCCAATGGATCTCTTCTCTTCAAAATCAGTTTAGTTTGCTTCTGCTTCAAATCCTTGTTGGCTGCTTGGCTTCTCCGTCTCCGTCCCTTTCTTGCTATGAAACCCTAACGTATAGCCACCATGGGAGACGATGATTTGGCTCGTCAATCGTCTGTTTCATCACAATCTCTTCGAAAATCGGTTCATCAAGCTCTTGGGGGTGGTGTAAGTACACATATTTCTTTCTTTGCATTTTCGGTCCTTTCTTAACTGTTGTTGCTATATCGTGCATTTCTTCTTCATGCTTGGGAAATTTGTGTTTTGGATCTTCTGAGTTATTTTTATTCCTCTTCATCATGTCACGAATTTTTGCTGGATTCGATATTGATACTGTAATGGGTTCTGCAGTTGCCGAAGCGGTATTGTGGAAACGATGGAGTGCAGGGGCTTGGCCGCTAGTAACAGGGATTGCCTTTTGGTTCTTGTTCGAACGGGCTGGATACAGTCCGTTGTCTCTTGTCGCTCATGTGCTATTTCTTTTGGTTGTAATTTTGTTCTTGTTGGCGAAGTCCGTATCTCTCCTCAATAGGCATCTCACCTATAGGTTCCAACTTCCAATTTACCAAGATTTGGAGCGAAGCATATCCAGATTTTGTCTCAAGCTCACATTACCGGAAAAATCTTCACGTCGTCGGAGAAGAAGGCTGTTTGGAATAAATCTTTTAAGTTTTTTAAAATTAAAAGGATAAAATATAAAAATGAAGGGTAAAACTGTATTTCAACAATTTTAGTGATTTTCGTCAGTTAAGTGGACCTAGGTGATGTTTCTGCATTCTTATGGGTGTAGATGATGTTAACAATCTTTGATGGGGTGTAGATGAAATTTTTTCATATAACAAACTATTACAAATACCAAAATACAAAAGTTAACCACAAAAGTTAACCACTAAACGTAAACATAGTTGAAACACTCGCTTAACGAGTCATATTTGTCCTCCACAGCGTGCTCATCCATAGCCACCACATGTCTATATGTTGGCACATCAATATAATCTTCAATCTTAACACCTGCAACATCATAAATTAAAAAGAATTATGCGCGAGGGTCTGCTCTTTAACTTGAGCTCAGTGAGTGAACAAAACAATACAATAAACATATATGCATGCATTCAATTCATATCTTTGGTCGATTTTAAGTTTACAATGTGCTATAGAAAGGTTTGGCGGCTACCATACCTCTATGCATGAGTGTGTAAGCCCACCCAATGGATCAAACACCATTGTCATCCACATCCAACCCACCATGGAATAGAGATAAAGCTAAAGTATCTGAATCACACACCACCAACACTTCCCTGATGCCCTACCCATACCAACAAGTAAGCCCCTGCTGGCGAGGGCTTGCAAACTAAGCTCACAACTAACCAATCATAATGCCATCCAATGTATCCAAGGCTTGACCCCAGCATCCCTCAATACGTCCATAGATATAGAGCTAAGGCCCCTCGATAGAGTCAAAGACCATACGGTCCAAAACCACCTCCCATGATGACCTACAACGTAATAGTTCTACTAAGGTTATGGCGATACGATGATGTCAGTGGGTAAGGTGAGTAGAGGTAGAGCTAGAGTCTGGTGATCAGGCTGAACCACAATGTCATGTCTTCCCCTGATGCTCCACTAGCATCCAAAACATTAACCACACACAGAATCACATGCCTATTCCTAGCATCATCATCATCATGTTATAAATAGACAAAAATAAATATGCATGAGCAGAATATAACAGTAATATTGGATGACATGTGAGATGCACATTACAAACATACAAGCATAGAAATATTTATTGCATTGGACAAATAAAGTAAAACAGTTTGTTATTATCCAATTAGTGTAGGTCTTGTTCCCTCACCTTTGATTGATGTTTGTTCCTCTCTCAAGCTTTGGAAGTCACTTTGAATCTATTGGGAACCTAAAACAATTAATGTATTTAAGATAGGGTTCAAGTTTACCAAGTTATAGTAGTCGAAAACCTTGTCTGGTCTCAAAATATACTTGTTGTTATTGTGTTGTCGCAAGTGTGGTCGAACCTATGGTCTCAGTATATGCGACCACACACTCTGTGGTTGATCCCTGTAGTCTCATATCATGTAACCACAGCATGTGACCATACGATTCTGGAAAACTTCCTGAATAGCTGTGGTCGACTCTCTAATCACCCTGTGGTCGACCATAGCTGCGACCATATTAAGTTTGATTGATTTTTACTTCTCATACGAGTTTCTCCTCTTGGCTTATCAATGGGATTCACCCTAAGATCATTCTATGGCCTTTAATCACAGTTTATCCTTATCAATTATCGCTAACCTATTCTCTAATGGTTTTCCTTAGAAATTCGATAACCAAAATCGTTACATTAGATTCAATAAGTCAACTTGATGAAAAGGAATGATCTAACTTTACAAAGATAGGTTCATATCTTAAGCTTACTATAAAGAAATATAATTCTTCTCTGCAAAACCTTTCCCCAAGCTTTCCTCTCATTCCCTTCTTCTTTTTCTCTTTCTTTCTCTTTCTCTCTTAGGTTTAGAGTAAAGAGTAAGAGAGGCTAAGGGACATCCTTTATATAGAGAAAAACCTCCATATAGAGTCCTACTTTAATTAGGAAAGAGATCCCTTAAGATTTAGAAAGTTTTCAAAACTCGTAGTCGGTTTCAACATCGTGTTGTCGCATATGTGATCGCAGAATCCGTCGACCTCACATCTCAAATCAAAAATGTGACCACATGATCAAAATTTACTGATTTTTAATTTTTGACTGGTTGCTTCCACACAAACTTAAACAGTCAACTACACCAACTAAATTTTACTTGTTGCTTACCTTATCTTATGGTTTCTTCATACAATTGGTTCACTTGAGCCGGTTATGATAGGAAGACCGGTCAAGACACGAGAACGTAAAGTTAGACCAGGTTCGTGGCGTGCGGGTCTTACAATTATTCTGGTTTTCCTCGTTCATTCATTGTGTTCCATCATTATGGTGCTCTTATCATTATTTACTTGTCTGACAACTTTTAAGCTTATTACCTACTGCTTGTTTGTCATGACATAGCAATTAAGGGTTCGTTATTGAGTCCATTTGTTATAGATTACAGTCTAAGGATGACTTCTAACACACAAGAGTATGCTGTCCGAACATGGTAATTAAAGAGTGCGTGGTTCTCCCAAGAGAGCACATTCAAGGTCTACTAAGAAGGACTTTTTCTAACCAAGTCTACGGTGTTCTAACACCACACATAAGTCAGGTTTCTAACTCCTAAGGTTTCCCATTTACTATCCAGGTATTTTCAACATAAGGAACCATAAACAACAAGTCCAAAGTAAATATTATAAACTATAACCAAAATGATGGATAACATATTATTACAGGGATATGAGCACATGGGCAGACTCACAAAAATCCCAGCAAACTATTGTCCAAAGATGGGTAACAACTGGGGTCAAAATGCCGTGCTGTATGTGGCATCGACTGCACGGATTCTAGCCACTAACGTATGGCTCGTGCGATAGATCGCATGTCGATCCTTGGTCAGAATTGACTGCTTCCACCTTGAGAGTTTTCTCTGGATTTTTATAAGCCTATCCTCAAAGTTAGGATTTGAAAGTCCTATCCTAGGCCATCCTAGGCCATTTTATAACCTTTGCTTTCATTATCCAATTTGTCGATATTGCTGGACTTTGTTTCAGTGCCTTGAGCACGATTCTAGCAATACCAGGAGAGTTTTAACCTCACAATAATTTATACAAAGTATTCCTTTAAGGTCTAGAGTCTCATATTACAGAGATAAGACCCAATTGGTCGATTACAGAAGGTAAACTGAACTTACCTCGAGTAATAACATTATATATGAATCTTGGTCAAGCTTTATCAGAAGCTGATGCGACGGTGTTTGATGAAAGTATTCAAAAGGCACAACTTACTGTAGATGTACGGGAACCTCTAAAGGATGATTTTGCCCCAAATGAAAGTAGTGGAAATGAAAAAGACCATGTGTCCCTTTAAAAGCTTGGGTCTGAACCATACATAGGTTTGCAATTTGGTCTGAATCATACATTGCATTGCGCAATTTGTGTTCAAAGATGAGGCATATAGATTTCTGGAATGCCTATGCTATAGAGAAGGGTTTTAGAATCCGAAAGAGTTCGTGCAAGGGTCGACAAGAATGAGCTCCTAAAATCCTAAATCGATTTCAAATTGGTCGGGTTTCGCAAAAGACTTAAAAAAGTTTTGATTCATTGCTTCTCATTGTACTTTGATATGTTGCATCAAATGAGCCTTACCCATTAGATGGATATTTGCAAACGTGGCATTCATCTTAGCTTCTTGCTAAAGAGGAGTTAGATCGGAGTTTGAATCCCCTGCATGTACACTCTCCATTGGATTCCATCACTGTCCATGTGGTGTGGGACCCACTTTTAAAATGTGAACCCTGTAGATATGAATGAGTGGTAGAAACCCAAAAAGGGATACATGTACATACCGATAAACTGTTCTCAACCAGATGCGGACACGTAAGCGAACGTAAGGGAAGTCCCCCCACTATATAGACTAAGTGATCATCACATCCTCTCCCTATCTCGCAGACGCAGTGGTGATCAAGTGGGCATGGACAGGGACTAAACGCACAGGATGGAGTCTGCAGGGATTAGGATCCGAGCCAAGAAGGATTTTATTCCCATGCCCAAGAGAGGGAATGTTAAGAAGATGATGATGAAGAAGATGATGGCTTCTATTGCTAAAGCTGTCTCGATTCGCTGCATACGTCCCATCTATCCTGAATAGCTCATCTTCATTACAAGGGCTGATCATCTCCAGCGCCGACTCTATTTCTCTACTTTGTTATTATCTTCTTCTTTTCATTTAGAAATGAAAGTGGAAATAAAAAATCCTTTTTTTTTTCTTTTTTTTTTCAGATGTTTAGTATAAGATACTGAGACGGATATGTAAGCTTTCTCTGTATGAATAAGATCATAAGTAGCATTTATATATATATATATATATATTTCATGTTTTCTTTTAATTTTTCAAGCTCAAATAAGAAAAGAAGAAGAAGGACTAAGCCCCAAATTGCAGCAGGCAAAGCCTGTATAAAGCATAACAGAAATGGGACTAAGCCCGGCCCACAAGAGTGAAGGAAATTCATCCTTCTCTCTGGTTCTATATTTGAAGAGTTCTCACTACTCAATCAGGAACGAAGGTGGTATGCTTCAAAATCCTAATCAATTATGGTGGCGCTTGACAAGATATACTTTCACCTCGCTATGTAAATTCATGCAGGATCAGAGAGATATGGAGATTGAGAAGAAGCTAAGCAGCGTGAAGGAAAGGGAACCATTGGATGAGGCTATGTTTTTATCCGTATTTAGTGACTTAGAAACTAACTCATTGCTTCAGAGAAGGGAACCAGGTGGCTGATTCTTTGGCTTCGATGGCAGCCAGATCTCATTTTTAACAACGACTTGCTGGTTTTGCCTCAACGCTGTCTCCGTGATCTGTCGTGGGATGGTGATGGCAATGTGAAAAATGGATTTTGTCATTAATTGGTTTCAGATTTTTTCATTCATTGGTTTCAGTTTTTTTTTTTTTTTTTTTTTTTTATGGGTATTCTGTTTTTGTGTGGTTGCTGATGACAATGCGAAAGGGATAATTCACCAAAATGTATTTATATCTTTTTTGAGATTCTATCTTCGTTCATATTTAGTGGGTCTTACACTTTAGAGGTGGGTCCCACATCACATCGACGGTGATAAAATGCCGTAGAGAGTATTTATATATGCAGTGATCCGAACTCAATGTAAAAATGATATCTTTTTTTCTATTTGTAGAACTTGTTTGGAGGAACTTGTTTTCTGGTTTTCCGTTTATTCTTTATTTTTTTTATTAATATATTCATTACTGATGTTTAGTAAAAATATTTTTTAGATGAACTTTAATTTCAAATACTAGGTAGGTGAAAACAATGAATTATGTTGGACACGAGGGTATGACTTGTCATTGTTGGTAACATGAGTTGTTATTATTGAATGGACAAAAAGATCCGGTAGTTCGTGCTTACAAATACAACGCCGCAAGATTCGTTTCTACTGGCCTAGATTAATCCTGCAAATTTCAATTATGTCGAGCGGGATTTTGAAGATTGTATGGTCTATAATCCACCCGTCATTTTGAAGATCAATCCGAAATGTCACTAGATCACAAGTAAACTGATCTGATCCACTCATTATAAACCACTATTCATTAGATCAATCACAAAAATTAAAACAATGGTTTAGAGGCCTATTTAAGTTCCTTTTCTGTCAAAATTTAGCCACCTTCTTAGAATTCGAGTCAGAACGTCTTTGCAGTATAATGTAAAGAAAAATAAGAGATGAATAGAGGTTTTTTTGGGGAAAAACTCTATGTACTCATGGTGAGGGTTTGTTTGATAGTCTAAGCTAGCGCATCGAACATCATCTGTGGATCGTTGAAGCTGTCAATGGTGGAGTAGCGTTTGTGGAGATAACTCGTATTCTTAGATTCCTATTTTTGTTGTTCTAGGTCATGTTAATGTGGAGAGACCTAGATTATTAATGTAATTGTAGAAGGGATCTATTGTTCTCAATTTTAAATTGATTATTGTACAACCGTCAAGTTGGGCTAGATAGGGTTTGGAGTTATCACCCTTAGTCTTTGTAAGGGACAAAAGTAGGGACAGGTGTTCTTGGACTACTGTTGTGTTGTAGGAATGCTCTCAAACCAGATTGGACCAATCGGTAAATCTTGGGCGCAACAGGTGGCATTGGGCCATTCTTCTTAAATCCCAGTCCAAACTTGAGTCCACTTAGGCCGGTCCCATATTGACTTAGGGCCTGAAAAATCCAACCTTGGCCTGCCTTCATAGTCAAACCGGGCTGACCCTGATTGTCCTTGATCTTAAGGAGGGGAAATGACCATAGGGAGGGGAAAGGGAGATGCATGGGTTGGGTCAGGCTAGGGAAAAGAAGAAAAAATAACCCGGAGGAGGAGGAAAAAGAAGAATAAGATAGGACTGGCTCAGCCCAGGCCTCAAGGCTAGCCTGGCCCGGCCCTAACTCAGGCTAGAAATTCCTTGTCCCGACCCGCCTTTCGGGGCCAGGTTATATCAGCCTAAACCTTATTTGGGTTTAAGGTGGGCCAAAGCAGGCTCGAGCCCACAAAGCCAAACTTTCAATCAGATCAAATTTTAGTTTTTTTTTGGGTTAGTTTAATGGACTCTTATCATCAAGGACGTTCTCACTCACTCCTGACTACCTTCTCTTATACTGTAATCCCCATGTGGTGTTACACAAAAAAAATAAATAAATAAATAAAATAAAATAAAATAAAATTCCCCATGTGGTGTAAAGTAATGCTAGACTCCTCTATGTATTGAATAAAATATACCAAATTGATTGATAAAAACAGAACTCTTTTAATAATTGGGGTATAGAATCAACCAGAATTCGTTCAAACCTAAGAAACTGGAATCCGGATTCAGAAAAAACAATTTTTAGGCTTATAAATTTACCTTACAATTTTTCCCTCCTAGCTAGGTATTCAACAATTGCACCTACGCTAGCATACAATAAATTGAAAGCATAAATAAATAGAGAATTAAAAAATCTCACAAACAATACTTTCGAATGGCCAACAATATCTCTGAAGCTTCGCACTGCTATCAGGTACTCTCTAATAGCCTTCAATGATGATAGAAATAGATTCATAGAGCACACCTCATCGACAGGCTTCCAATCTCTTCCACACAACCCATAATCACCATGAATGTGAAAATAAAGCTCTACCGACCCTCATAGGATTTAGTACTCTATTGATGCACAGAGAAGAGGTAGTTGGTGATTCATCACTTCCACAGGCACGAAAACCTAGAAAAACCCTTTGTTATGCTTCAAAACCCTATTTTTGATTTTTCTCTTCTCTTTTACGACTCTCAACGGCGCCCAATGTATAGAGCATCCGAAAATTATCTGTTGATTTTTTAGAGTTTTTATTCAAAAATATTGTAGATCCAATTTAATGGAGTAACTTTAATTGATTTTCTATAATCTTACTGATTAAAAACTAATTAAAAAATTAAAGATTTAAATTCATTCATGATAGATTCTAGGATTTTGAGAATTAGACATAATCGGAATCTAGCTCAAGCAATTTCCAATTCATTCCGAATTTACGATCCAAAGGGATCACCTTATTTATTTGCTTTTTTTAATAATCTTGAGAGGTGGAATTCAGCGTAGGGGTGTCAATCGGCCGGTCCGTTGTAGGATCAGCGGATCTTGACACAGGTCCGCCATCCAAGGTTTTAACATTTTGATACTTGCACATTAATCAACAATTGTTTAACTAATGCCCCGAACAATGTTTAGATTTATGAGACATTGACTCATTTATATTAGGTCGGTCGGTTCGTTACGATACCTTAATCGCGTCTTATTTTCCAACCGGTATTAATCGGGACCTACTAAAAATAGGCTCAAAGTTAACTCTATCTAACTTGGTCTTTAATGAAATTTAGTTATGCCATGCGGTCTTATGCTCAGTTATGCTATTCGGGACTTCGCTACTCGCTAGTAGAAGTAGACGAACAAGAGGCCAGGAAACAAACGAATAATCACGAAGAAGAAGGGTTTACACTTTACTGGTTTAGGAGTTTTGCATAGAATAAAAGTTAAAACCTACATCGGATGAACTTTAAGAAAAAGAAAAAGAGAGAGATAAAGACAACGTAAAAAGTTAAGAAGTGTGAGAGAAAACGGGAGGAAAAAGTAAGTGGGAAAAAAAAAAAGAAACTTATATCGGTCTTTAATTGGTGTATATTAATTCGGTCTTTAATCTATCGGTTCGGTCGGGTGACCATCGGGTTGCACCCCTGTACTATGAATGACCTATTATTAATCGGTCCGAATCTAAAACCGACATATTTATTAAACGATGTAGCTCGATACGATTATTAACCAGTTGGCTCGGCTAGGGGGACACGGTGGGATCCCCAAATTGATACCCCTAGATCGAAGCCAAAGATGATTGGTGCATAACTACATTTATACCAAGCTGGTGGTCTTTTTACTCCTCTATTGTTTACCGTATTGGAAGTATCACTGGTCCCACCACCTAAGGAATGGAGAAATGACAAGTGGTGGACAACACTCAGTTCTCAGTCCCACACTCCATTTTTGTTTCCCTTTTCTTCTGAATAAACTTCTATTAAAGCAAAACAAGAAGTCCACAGAATATATCTTGGATCTGAATTCAAGGGAGGGTCTTTAAAACTCTAGGAAAACGGAGATTAACCAACAAACTTTATCTATACATCATCAATGTCTAAAGAATTGTATTGTTTCGAGAGTCCGAGGCCGTTTTGGAAAGCCTTGAGCCAGAACAGGGTCTGGGCTGAGACAGTCTAGCCTTGAGGTGGCTCCGGAATGGGAATTTCAGGTCTTGAGTCAAGGCCGGACCAGACCAGGATTGAGGTTTTTGGCTGTTCTTGGTTTAGTTCTCTCTTCTTTTTACTCTTGTTCCTTTTTTTTACTCTTTTTCTTGGCTTGATCCAACCCTTGCATCTCCCTTCCCCCTTTCCATGGTTAGGGTTAGTTTGGCCCTGCGGTGAGGGCAGGTCAGGATTAGATTTTTTAGACCTCAGAGCCCTAGTTCTGAGGTTACAATTCTTGGGTCCAATGTAGCTATGTTGGATTGGCTCACTACCGGTACAACTTGAACCTAATGGCAAAAAGCCAAGCTTGGCTTGGGCTGGGCTTTGATATTGGCAAACCGGAAATTTTCAATAGTACCCTACTTTTTTTTTTTTTGAGGGTTATAAATTATTCCAAACTCAAAGCACCAAAAAGTTGAGTTGAAAATTTTAGAAATGGAATACTTTGGTTTCTCTCTTTGGGCCCTTTTCTCTCTCCTCTCTCTCCTCCAAATGATTGGGCTATGGGTGCTTTTTATTGTATTCATATTTTCCTTGTTAGTGTATAAAATTCCATATATATGTACCCTGCTAGCTAACTTGTAGATCCCTCTTCCAAAGTTTTAGACACACAAGTTACCGGGTTATCAAAGGATGTAGATACGTGACAAGGTGGGAAAATGAAAACAAGAATAAATTGGCACCTTACCTTGTGTGCCCTTGTTGTGATAGGTCCTTTCACTTGGCAAAATCTGAATTTTGGGCTTTGATCCATATAAAGTTTCAAATATGCATGGGAGGGTTTGGGAATTTCAATTTTTTAAGGATCAGCAGTGATGGGATAACTAGGCATTCCCATAGTAGAAAGTATAAACCAAAATTGACATGTGACCCACCTTGGGCAATTGCCATCCATGGGACACAAGACAAACAAAGAACTGCATGTACTCTTAGAACTGACTCAAGTTGCTACTTCCAGCATCTCCATCAGCGGCAGCTCAAGATAGACCAAAAAATGACAAAAGTTTAACTTTAGGATCCCAATCTGTACCAAGGCGATCCTTGGTAGTCCCTCTTGACTTCATCTCTAACAAAAGATGGATTAGTCAGCCAGGATAGTGAGGCTTGTAGCATTGCCCCTTTTTAGCTAGTACATCAGCAACCAAGTTACCCTCCCCCTATAGCAATGGAAAATTCTCCAAGTACTAGAGTTAAGATATGATTTTAAAGAGAATTCCTGTTGCTGAAATTGTTAAGGTATTGAGCGATGTAAAATCACCACTGTTGAATCACATTCAGTCCCCAAATGATGCTCTTGTCGTCACAAGACTCAAGCCATGAAATTGCACTGAAAGCTCTGTTATGGATGGGAATTTTTTGTATTTATCATTTCACACTTTCAAACAGCTTGGCTCTTTGTCACTCCTACAGGTGAATCACCTTACCAGTAGCTTTTTGTTCCAAACTTTTTTGGTTCCCCTGTAAGTGGGGTGCCCCATATGCCATCTCCTCAAACACTTATCTCTTCACGTTGAGGTTTGTTAGCATAGGATTCTTTAGCGGGATATGTGCACTAGAACAAGAATTTTCCCTTGTAAAGGTCATTTACGACGGTTATAATAGACCATCGTAAATAGGTACCCATTAACGACAGTTGTAATAAACTGTGACGGTAATGTAATTCCATCATGTGTATATACTTTTAAACGATAGCTGGCATATACACACGTCGTATATATTAACTTATAAACAACTATAGTGTATGTCCATCGTGTATAAGTTAATATATACGACGTGGTTTTCCGTATCATTGTGTATAGCCTGTACTGTTTTCCTGCGCATGTATTTCTTTTCTCGCATATGTATTTTTCCCTGTAAAGTCCTTATAAGACGAAAAACAGATACCGATGTTTAGAATTTCATAGTATACGATGGTAGGTTGTACCCGTCGTTTTATGAAGTACTTATATACGACGGGTAATAAAACCCATCGCAAAGAACCCTATTTATTTCCAGCATCGCCTTTTTATGAGCCACCCTCTCTCTCTCTCTCTCTCTCTCTCTCTCTCTCTCTCTCTCTAGCTCAACTTGCGAAAAACTTGGTACCTATGCGAGTCTGGATCACCTGCACATGCTAGAAGAGTAATTATTCTTCTAGTACGCTCTTTGGACGACAAGTGTCCTATGGAGTTAACGGTGCTAATTTTCGTTAGCTAAATAAATTATATTTTTTTAATTCTTTTTATTTAGGTAATTAATTTGATAAATTGACAATCACGTTTTTTAAGGTAAGTACTCTATTAGAAACAAAACTCTAACGATTTTTAAGTTAAGTAAATCAATTAGAAATAAAACTCTAACCATTTTTAAAAAGAATAACAATTAGAAATAACTCTAACCATTCTAATTGTTATTCTTTTTAAAAATGGTTAGAGTTTTATTTCTAATTGATTTACTTACTTCAAAAATCGTTAGAGTTTTATTTCTAATAGATTACTGATGGATTCATAATTTTATATATTTATTCTCCTTATATTTAGTCTATTTAATATGTTTTATGTCTTATGGTACTCATTTGTGATGATTTCTTATATATAAGACATTGGTAGAAAAGTATTGATAATTTATATTTAAAATCAAAAAATTCTTGCATTTTCAATAATGATCTTCTGAATTTCATGCAGGTTTCTAACGTGGAAAGAATTCCAGCAACCAAACGTGGTCTAAAAATCTAATCTGAAAAGCTGATATGAATTCAAACCAAATAAGAAAGGTTTCCACATACAGAAGATTTACTATTGAAATGCCTTGATTGATTGTTAGAAATCTTAAGGAGAATATACACCACTATGGAATATTACAAAGATTGACAGGTCTAAGAGTGACATTTGGTTAATAATGGAATGATTCTCTATTTAATCTAGGTCGGAGGATTTTGCCTAATCTTTATTTCTATGTAATAAGGTTGTCAATTCTAGATATACCAGTTTTAGTCTCCTCTACTCTGGCTATTTAAACAATGTAAAGACTACATAATAGAACACCCAAAAATTATTAAAAAAATAATTTTATTTCTTTCGTGCTTTTCTTTTCTTCCATGTCTAGCTAAGTTCTTTAGTCGATTCAAGGGAATTTCAATCCGGTTAGTAAAATTGTGTGACTCTGTTTTTAATTTTAATTATTCTTCTATTCAAATATTTGTGTTTCTTGGTTTTTCATGTTAATGACTGTATGATTTAATTAATTAAGAGGCCTATTAATTGATTGAATTGCATAGGTTGTAGCTAATTTGAGTCCATAATCAGTAATTTTTATAGGGAATTTCAATCTGGTTAGTAAAATTGTAAGACTCTGTTTTTAATTTTAATTATTCTTCTATTCAAATATTTGTATTTCTTGATTTTTTATGTTAATGACTGCATGATTTAATTAATTCAGAGGCCTATTAATTGATTGAATTGTGTAGGTTGTAGCTAACCTGAGTCCATAATCAATAATTGTTATGGTATTCAAGAAGAGTAGCAATTAAGTAGAATAATTATGATCCAAGTTTTTATTACTTGCTTAAAAGAAACATATAATGAATTAAATAATTTGACGCTTCTTAGATTGTTGTTCATATTTAACTCCCTTCAAGAGTGTAATGTTATCAATAAATTCATTAGGATTGCTTAATACCAATTGATTTATTGATAAATTAATTTATGTGTTGGGCTCAGATTAATGAAATTAGAGAAAGTAAGGATTGTGTGATTTTTTAATAATATTTGGTTAAATATTTGAATAGAGAATAATATATATATGAGGTCAGTGATCATTTGCAATCGTGGATAATTTTTCTTGAATCGATATCGTCTTCCATTGAATTTTTGTTAACTCAATTTAATTTTTAGAGATTATTTTTATGATAATTAACTTACAGAAGAAAACCCCCTTTTTTGCTTGGTAAATAAACAATTTGATTAATTAGTCTCTGTGGATCGACCTTTACTTACCATTGTTATTCATTGTAAGTAGAGTAATTTATTTTTGGTTGCGCTCGGCACACATAAAAATTTGGCGTCGTTGTCGGGGACTAGTTTTAATCAAATTATGATTATTTTCATTCTATTTAATTTCAGTTAGTTTAGTCACTTGTGTTTTTACTTTCGTTGTGAAGTTTTATTTGTTTTAGTGTATCATAGTCTTTTCGACAAGTGCTGATCACGTTGAGTTTTCAATGGACGTAAAAGTGATATAAGAAGCATGTTTCAAGGGACACGGATAGAGAAAAAAAAAAGCAAATTTTTTTTTAATTAGCTATTTTTTATATTTTTCTTTGATCCATTGTATGGGTATCTTGGTTAATGACTCAATCTTCCAACTTTTGTGAATTGATATTTGACCCAGAACTCGAAAGAACTTTGCACCTACTACATAAAGAAGCTAAGCAAATTCTGACAGAACAAGTTTCAACATCGGAATGAGCAATTGTTTCTGAGACATCTTCTAGTGATTCAGTAGTGGGGGTAGCCATGGCTGACAACAAGACTTTGAAGGAGCTGGCTGCTCCTAATTTAAACCAACAACCCTTGTGTATTGAGTTCCCAAATCTAGAAGTTGCATTTGAATTAAAATTGGAACGAATACATCTACTTTCCAAATTTCATGGTCTTGCAGGAGAAGATCCTCACAAACATTTGAAGAAATTTCATATAGTATGCTCTGGCATGAAACCGCAGGGTATTACAGAGGCACAGATCAAGCTGTGCACTTTTCCATTCTCTTTAGATGAATATGCTAAAGATCGGTTGTACTACCTTCTCTCTAGTACAATCAATTCATGGAATGAGATGAAATGTCAGTTTTTAGAGAAATATTTTTCTGCATCCAAAATGGCAAATATAAGAAAAGAGATGTGAAATTCGGCAACACTATGAAGAAACATTATACGAGAATTGAGAACGCTTCAAAAAGCTTTGCGCAAGCTGCCCATACCATCAAATTAGTGACCAACTATTGATTCAGTATTTTTATGAAGGGTTGTTACCAATAGAGAGGAGCATGGTAGATGTTGTTAGTGGAGGAGCTTTAGTTGACAAAACTCAGGAGGCCGCAAAGAGGTTAATTTCTAATATGGTAGAAAATTCACAGCATTTTGGGACAAGAAAGGAGCAGGCAACTAAAAAGGTCAATGAGGTAAGTACATCAAACCTTGAACATCAGATTTCTGATCTAACTTCTTTGGTAAGACAAATGGCTATAGGGAATTTATAAACAGTTAAAGCATGTGGCATTTGCTCAGCCACCAATCATGCTAAAGGTATGTGTCCCACACTTCAAGAAGATACACCAATCCAACAAACAAATGCCATGGGAGGATTTCAAGGGTAATCTTAGCGAACGTGTGATCATACTCAAACTCATACAACCCTGGATGGAGAGATCACCCCAATCTGAGTTATGGGAATCAAGCTGCCCAGAATCATTACCAACCCCCATTCCAACCTAGGTAGCAAGCAAATCAGAATATATCACTTGATGAGATTGTTAAGGCATTGGCTAGCAATACGCAGCAGTTTCAACATGAAACAAGGAATAACATTCAGAATATAAAGAAGCAGATTAGTCAACTTGCAACTTTAGTAAGTAAACTTGAAGCTCAATGATCTGAAAAATTATCATCTCAGACCATCATAAATCCACGTGAGAATGCAAGTGCCATTACATTACGGAATGGAAGAGAACTTGAGCCCATTATTGCTAAATCTGCAGATTCAGCCAAGACAGTTCAAGAAGAAATAAAAGCCGACAGCGATGATGTAAATTTGCCCAAGGTAAAATCTCAACCAGTTATGCATAATTCTATTAATTCTGTTCCTCTCCCTTTTCCTAGCAGACTTTCTAAATCGAAAAAGAAAGAACAAGAGAAAGAAATTCTTGAGACTTTTCGAAAGGTAGAAGTAAACATACCTCTACTTGATGCCATTAAGCAAGTGTCAAGATATGCTAAATTTCTTAAAGAGTTGTGCACTTTAAAGAGAAAATTGAGGGGTGATGAGAAAATCGGTGTAGGAGAGAATATGTTAGCAGTTATTCAGCGTAAATTACCCCCAAAATGCAAGGATCCAGGTACGTTTACAATTCCATGTGTGATTAGTAATATTAAGTTTAATCATGCCATGTTAGACTTAGATGCATCTATAAATGTCATGCCACATTCAATTTATGCATCTCTAAATTTGGGTCCTTTGAAAAAATCGGGTGTAATTATCTAGTTAGCTGACCGTTCTAACACATACCCTGAGGGAGTGGTTTAGGATGTTTTGGTGCTGGTGAATGAGTTGAATTTTTCTACTGATTTTTATATTTTGAATATGGAAGACAGTACTTCTCCAAACCCTGCCCTAATTTTACTAAGAAGGCCTTTCCTCAAAACAAATAAAAGGAAGATTGATGTCCATGACGGTACCCTTACCATGGAGTTTGATGGAGAGATTGTTAAATTCAACATATTTGAAGATATGAATTACCTTAGTAATGTCAATTTGTATTTTCGATTGACATGGTTGATGTGTTTGCGCAAGAGGTTTTTGAATTGAGCAGTAAGAACGAAGCGGGTAAACAAAGGAAGTTGCAGTTGCAAGAATTAAAAGAGATACAACTTGAGGTATACGAAAATTCGAGAATATACAATGATAAGACCAAGGCATTTCATGACAAAAGGATTGCTAGAAAGCAATTTGTGATTGGACAAAAAGTTTTGCTTTACAATTCAAGACTTAAATTGATGCCTGGTAAGTTACGTTCTCATTGGATTGGACCCTTTGAAGTTACTAATGTGTTTCCTTATGGTGCAGTTAAAGTTCAAAGTTTTGAAACTAACAAGGTTTTCAAGGTTAATGGACATCGACTCAAGCCCTTCTATGAAGGCTTTCAGGAGCATACTATGGAAGAAGTGCAGCTGTGGGATCCCGTTTATTTCGATTGAGGAGTGTTGAGTCGAGCTAACGACGTTAAACACAAATGCTACTTGGGAGGCAACCTAAGAAATCGGATTTGTTTTTCTTATCAGTTTTAATTACTTTCCTTTACATTTTTAACTTCCATTGGGGACAATGTCAGATTTAAGTGTGGGGAAAGGAATTAGGATCTCTCTTTTGTGTTATTTTTTTTTAGGCTTTAGTTTTGTTTTTAATTTTTGTGTGATGTGTCATTTTTGTTGCGTTTTTAAGAGTTGGGTGTATATTTTTTTAAAAAAAAAATTTCTTCAATAGCTGAATTTTTTTAAAATTTTCATTTCAATAGATTACGAGAGTATGTATGTCATGGGTTGGAACTATTTGAATGTAAAAAATTACATTTATAAATTAGTTGAAATAACTTGCTAAATGAGCTTTGAATAACATTGATAGTTGCATTTAGAGGTAAAGCATACAGGTTTAGTAGATGGAATCCACCCAAGAAAGCTTTTGAGCAAAAAAAAAAAAGACTGAGGCATCAGTCTTTATTTTCTTTAAAGAGTGATATTTTGCTATATTTTTGTATCTCTAGAACTTTCTTTGAACCGTTTCAAGATTACATTGATATGTGTATGCATGAAGATGATAAAGACAAATAGGATTTTACAACCACTTAGCTTAAATGATCAACCTTATATGTTTTTACCCTTAGTGGATCCACTTTGAGCTTTTAAACTTTATTCTTCATTGAACCCTAAACTATGAGCCTTGAATTGTTTGTGTTTTCTCATGTTTTACCAACCTTTGAGCTAGTAGAGCATTGAAAATTATCTAATGGATTTGAGAGAGAAATAAGTATTGAATAAATGTAGGGGTGCTATTGTCAAAAATGATGGTTGTATATATTAAGAAACAGGATGTAATGGGAGTAAATGGTCCTTGTTATGTTTGAAATGTCATGCTTTTTTTAAAAAAAATTAAAATAAAAATAAAAAAGAAGAGAAGAAAAAAAAAATTCAAGTAGCAAGGCATAAGTCTCAAATGAAAAGAAAAAGAATGAAAGAAAAAGAAACTGAAGTTTGGGATGTTTTGTTGAAGAATTTTGTTTATGAACCCTTATCATTTTGATTGCTCAATTTTTGTCTTAATACTCTATTAGTTTTTTGGGTTTTAAAGTCAGTACCTTTTTCTTATCCTTACCTTGAACCCTAGCCTCATTACAACCTTGATAAAGACCTTTTGATTTATATATGCATGTGTTCTAAGTAGTGGATATATTGATGAATAAGCAAGCCTATGGTAGTGCATCTTCATAGGAAGATCTTGAGTAAAACAGTTAAACCTTGAATTCTTGAGTGAGTAGAGAGAATCCCAAGAAGAAATCTACTAAATATTAGCATGTTCACTTTTGAATAAGACTATTATATTAGATATTGCTCATATTTGCTAAGTGACCTTTGACTATGACATATATGTTGGCCTTCGTATTGTAATTATTGGCAAATTAGGCTAACTGGACCAAGTTTGATGAGAGAGAGTGTCTGCGGACCCTACAGGCGATATGGCAGTAAAACAGGCGATGTGGGTATGTTACAGGTGATGTGACAGTGTCACACCCCAATTCTGAATCAACCAGAATGGTGTAAGTGAATCGTCATTGAACCAACGGTTCACACCAAGATCTCGAATAGACTGTGTCCACTCATACAGACCATTGCACATAACCACAATCAGAATATAAATAATACAGTGGAAGTCTTCAAATAGAATGAACTGAGTATCTATTGATAAATTAAATAAAATATCTCATTATTCAAATCCAATCATAAAATATAATATCATTACATCTCTTTAAAAGTCAATCGAAAATAACTGAAACAAATAAATAAAATCAATCACAGGTACACGCAGAAAGGACACTCGCATGAAGCGTCATGCTCGTCCTCTCCTGCCTGTACACCCAGAGCAGCAACATCACAATACGTCGGAGCGTTCATATAGTCATCCACCGTGTATCCTGCATCAACATCTAAAAACAATGTGTACACAAAGGGTGAGCTCACAACTTAGCTCACTAAGACAATCAGACAGTTTCACAATATTATGCATGAGTAACAATCATTTTATGCTGTGGTCTGGTTTAAGTTTGCAAGGTGCTATAGAAAGGTTTGGTAGCCCCCGCAGCTCTATACACGAGTGTGTGGCACCTGATGGATCACACCATCATTGGCCCACATGCACCCATCATGGAATAGAGATAGAGCTAAGATATCCCCGTACCTCCCCTGATGCTCTACCCATACCAGTACCTAAGCCCCTACTGGCCAGGGCTTGCAAACTAGGCTCGCAACTAACCAATCTTATATGTCATCAATGTAGGCTCTATCCCAGCACAGCCGTCTATGGCATAGAGATAGAGCTAAGGCATCCTCGTACCTCCCCTGATACCCTATCCGCAACTAACCCACTAGGATAGAACAATACGCAGGTAGACTCTATCCCAACATAACTCCCTATGGCATAGAGATAGAGCTAAAGCATCGTGGACAAGCCAGCGTCGACCTCGGAGACCACAGTGCCACATAACCATGGCCAGGCCAACATCAACAACGGAGACCACCGTACCACAATCTTCCCCTGATGCCCCACCCGTACCAAGCATGTTGAAATAGAATACTACAAAAGTGCCAGTGTGAAGAATGATCCCAGGCCCATGCCCCACTCCACACACCAACGAAAACAATCACATGCCTAACAATCACATCCTATCAATGCATGAACAATAATAATAACTGAAAGTAAAAGGATGGCATGTGAATATGCACAAACATCACATCATATATATTCAGGTTATTAACAACGATTTACTGTCCATTAATTATTAGGGTTTAGGTCAGATTCCCTTACCTGACGCTAGTTTGATAGCTTGCTCCACGTCGCAAGATCCAAACGTAATATCACAAAGTCCTACAATATTATTAGGGTTTCATTAGAATAGTTTCTTAGGGTTTCACGTTGGTTGAAACCAACGAAGTTACAAAAATACTCTCACAGAGCTGACTGGTTGCATATTCCGGTCGCAGCTCTGTGGGGAAAACTGGCGACCGGTATGGTCAGCCGGTCCCCATAGACCAGCCCCTCGGAAGGTACCGGTGGCAACATACCTGTCACACAGAGTGCAACCGGTATAGTCGACCGGTATGTCTCTGGAAGACCATACTTTGGGTTTTTCGACTGTCGTCGATCATTCTCCATGGATTTCCAGGGTTTCTCCTATCCATTCTAAGTCTGAGCTTTGAGTTAGAGCTATCTCCAACTCATTCAAGTCTAGTTTCGACGAATATCATCCTAGAACTCGAATCTAGGGTTTGACGGCAATTTAGGGTTTAATGTCCAATTAGGGTTTTAGATCAATACCTACTTTGCATGGTATTGATCCACCCATACAACTATCCTAGAGTCATAGAGTAAAAAGAATGGTTAAAACACTTACCGTTGACTGGCGTAAGGTGAGCGTCGTCGAACGGCAATGGCGGCACCTCCTTCTTCTTCCTAGCTTCCTCTCCTTTCCAACCTCCTTCTCCTCTCTAAGGTTTGTGAGAGACAATGGAAAGGATTTGAGGAGGTTTAAAGGTGTTTATATAGGCTAGGATTAGGGTTTAGTAATCCTATTAGGATTAGGAAAGTCTTAGGATTCAAAATCAGGAAAGTGGGACCCGTAGAGATAAATTTCTGGATCTCCGCACTCATCTGCGTAGAGCTGACCGGTCGACCGGTACCAAGACCGGTACCATCGACCGGTCAACATAATCTCATGATTATTTGATCGTCTTTGGTCCAATTTCGTACCTGTTTGTCATCCGCTCATCCCGTCTAGCCCGGTGATGATCGGAAGACCTGTTACGACATGAAATCAAGGTTTAGACCGGGTTTATGGAGTGCGGGTCTTACAACTCCCCCACCCTTAAAAGAAATTTTGTCCCGAAATTTGCATGTAGGTTTCACAGACAGTGTTTATCACAGTGTTGGATACCTTCTGAAGCATGAAAAATAGAGGGAGTCTGTAGAGAGAGAAAGAAGAGAGAGAAGCCTATAGAGAGAGAGAGAGAGGAGAGAGAAAATTATGGGACTCAGGTGTGGGTGGGACCCACTAGTCGCCAGTTTGGCCGAGGACCAGCCGCAGCATCACATAGCCGAGGCTAGCCATGGCTTGGCATGCCACAGCCGCATGCTAGGCAGCATCCATGGCATGCCCAGCAGCAGGCCCGCAAGGCAGCAAAGCCCGCAGGCCCGCTGCCGCATGGCCATGCCCTCCCCTCTTGACTCATTGTAATTGTTTGAGAAAATTTCTAGAGATAGAAACATTATGTCGGATGGGGTGTTTAGAGAGAAGCACCATTCGGCCAAAATAACTTCTACAGGGTTTTTGGAATGAAAATGTGGTTACAGAGGTCTTTAAAAACGTTTTCAAGGGTAATTTCATCAAGGACAAATGTTGAAGATGCAAGATTGGCCTCCCAAATGAAGCCACGCATGTCAGATTCCAAATGGACGGCTCTAGAAGTTGCGGGCTATGGTGTGGCACAGCGGTTGCGCCTAAATACTCCCACGTAGGATGTGATTGGCCAGACGTAAATTAAAGAAATGCGCCGCGTCACATTGGAGCAGCGCAATGATCCCGTGTGGCACACGCATGGTACTACGCCGCGTTTGATCCAGATCTTGCGGTTGTGGATGAGGCCGATCGCGCTTGACGCGATTGATGCAGATCCAGCGGCTTAAGCTAAATCCCGCCTTTTCTTCTCAGATCCGTCGATGGAATTCAATGATTCTCTGCGCAGCCAATCAGAACGCGACAGCTAAGCGGCGCGGCGCAGCTACGGTGCAGCGCGGGTGCAGATTTGTTTTGGAAAGATTCTCTTTCCTTATTTGTTATTGGCCGAACTTCAAATTGCCATATCTTTTTCATCCGAGTTCCAAATCGGTCTGTTCAAATTGCAGCTTCCATATTTTTGGATGCTCTACCTATGGGGCGCAGTTGGGAGTCGTGTTAGGGTTGAAAAAAATTAAAGAGGGTGCTTTGAAGCTACAAAGAGGAATTTTGCTAGTTTTTGTGCCCTGTAAGATGATTCATCACCATCTACCTCTTCTCTGTGCATCAACGGATTGCTGAATCCCTGTGAGAGGTTGGTAGTCTGTTTATTGTTCATTCATGGTGATTGTGGAGGAGATGGGAAGCCTATGATCAAGACGAGCTCTATGAATCAAGTTTTACTATCATTGAAGGTTGTTCAAGGTTTCTCAAAGCAGTGTGGAGTGTCAAAAGTTATTGCTAGCCATTCAAGAATATTAGTTATGAGATTTTCTCATTCCCTATCACTTTAAATATTTTCTATGCACTGTATGCTAGTATAGGTGAAAAGAAAAAGTAGAATGCCTGTCTAGTTTGTGGGTTTCATTGTAGGGTAATTCTTATAAGCGCCAAAAAAAATATATTTTAATTGTGGTGTGTTCAGTGGGTGCTGGACACTGGCTTTATGGCTGAATTCTGGCGTTGTTACGCCCTCTCAGTTTTATGCTGGGAAAATCTAGGGTTAGTATCCTTGTCTGTAAGAGACTAAAAGTTGAGTATTGAGTAAGTATGGAGCCCGTGGGGCATTACTCCATGGATTAGCCATCACATACTGTGGTGGTGAACCACGTAATATCTTTGTGTTCTGTGTGTTTGCTTTCTAGTATATTTTGGAGTGTGTGGAATGGTTTGCAGGATGGGTGTACAAATCTGGTAGACCTAACCACTGAGTGGTAGCGAGGTGGATTTGTATACGATTGTGTATATTGACAAATCAGATATCCAACAGCCATGGATAACATTGAACTTATCAAGAAAAAGTTTCAGACACTAATTCACCTCCCCCTCTCAGTGTCATATCAAGTTCATCAATATATTATTCTCTTGATCTCTTGAATTAGTTTCTTATTCATGGTACACGTGTTCTTTTGAATGCTGTGGGATGAAAGTGAAAAAATTTTGCTTAGTATTTAGTTTTCCCAATGACGTGCAAAAGCTAAGTGTAGGGGAATTTGATGGATTCATAATTTTATATATTTATTCTTCTTATATTTAATCTATTTAACATGTTTTATTTCTTATGGTACTCATTTGTGATGATTTCTTATATATAAGACATTGGTGGAAAAGTATTGGTAATTTATATTTAAAATCAAAAAATTCTGGCATTTTCAATAATGACCTTCTAAATTTCATGTAGGTTTCTTACGTGGAAAGAATTCCAGCAACCAAACGTGGTCTAAAAATCTAATCTGAAAAGTTGATCTGAATTCAAACCAGATAAGGAAGGTTTCCACATATGGAAGGTTCACTATTGAAATGCCTTGATTGATTGTTAAGGAGAATATACACCACTATAGAATATTACAAAGATTGACAGGTCTAAGAGTGGTATTTGGTTAATAATAGAATGATTCTCTATTTAATCTAGGCAGGAGGATTTTGCCTAATCTTTATTTTCATGTAATAAGGTTATCAATTCTAAACATACTAGTTTTAGTCTCCTCTACTTTGGCTATTTAAGCAATATAAAGGCTAAGTAATAGAACAGTCAAAAATTATTAAAAAAATAATTTTATTTCTTTCGTGCTTTTCTTTTCTTCCATGTTTAGCTAAGTTCTTAGTCGATTCAAGGGAATTTCAATCCGGTTAGTAAAATTGTGAGACTCTATTTTTAATTTTAATTATTCTTCTATTCAAAAATTTGTATTTTTTTTATTTTTCATGTTAATGACTGCATGATTTAATTAATTAAGAGGCCTATTAATTGATTGAATTACTTGGGTTGTAGCTATCATGAATCCATAATCCGTAATTGTTATGGTATTTAGGAAGAGTAGCAATTAAGCAGACCAATTATGATCTAAGTTTTTGTTACTTGCTTAAAGAAAACATAGAATGAATTAAATAATCTGACACTTATTAGATTGTTGTTCATATTTAACTCCCTCCGAGAGTATAATGCTATCAATAAATTCATGAGGATTGCTTAACACCAATTAATTTATTGACAAGAATTAATTTGTATGCTGGACTCAAATTAATGAAATTAGGGAAGGTAAGGATTGTCTGACTTTTTGATAATCTTTAGTTAAATATTTGAATAGAGAATAATATATATATGAGGTCAGTGATAAATTTGCAGTTGTGGGTATTTTTTCTTAAATCGATATCATCTTCCATTGAATTTTTGTTAACTCAATTTTGTTTTTAGAGATTACTTTTATTTCAATTAACTTGCAGAAGAAACCCCCCCCCCTTTTTCCTTGGTAAATAAACATTTTGATTAATTAGTCTCTATAAATCGACCTTTACTTACCATTGGTATTCATTGTATGTAGAGTAATTTATTTTTGGTTGCGCTCGGCACGCATCAATTACTTATCTTAAAAAACGTGATTGTCAATCCACCAAATGAATTACCTAAACAAAAGGAATTAAAAAATATAATTTATTTAGCTAACGGAAGTTAGTACCATTAACTCCATAGGACACTTGTCGTCCAAAGAGCGTACTAGAAAAGTAATCACTCTTCTAACACATGCAGGTGATCCAGACTCTACATATGCCTCTTTGTTGCTCTCTTTGTATTTGGTATTGATCAATTTTTTTTCTATTTTTATGTTTCCTCCATAGTAGGTGTCTCTCTATAGAGTATGCATTTTGGTTAGGAGTGTTTTTTTTTTTTTTCCTTTTCCTAGATTTCAATTAGGTTTGGAATTGGTTATTTATTTATTTATTTATTTATTTTTCTCTTGTAGTTCTTCTAGTTTTCAGTTTGGATGGGTTTGGGATGTGTTTTTTTATTTTACTTTTTGTTTCCTATTGTGCTGTCTGGACTCTAGAATGGAAGTGAGTTTAATAAGGAACTCCTATTATGCTATAGACTATTCAGGTTTTAGTTCCCTATCTCTTCTTCTGCTTCATGTTCTCCATAATCCATTTTCTTATTTTTGCTTTTATTTTCACCCACTAATCCCCTGTTTGCTTCTACTAAACTATCTTCTGTGTTTTCTTTTGTAAAATTTCTCTCTTTTAGCCCTACCTTTATTTTTTTTTTCCTTCTATATCTTGCAAGACCTTTTCTTTTTCTACCTAGAAAAAATAAGAGGAGGAGGAGGATGTTGTAGAGGTTGCAGAATTGAGAAGAGTTGGAGTTGCAGAGGTTGTGAAATGGAGAAGCTTTGAAGTTGCAGAGGTCACAGAATGGAGCTCTCGAGTTGTCGGTCGTGGGAGAGCTCTTGGGCTGCAGGTCGTAGAATGGAGAAGCTGAGGTGTAGGTCGTGGAATGGAGAAGTGGAGTTGCAGGTCGTGGGATTGGAGAGAATGGAGAGAAAGTAAATGAGATAATTGGTGAAATTGGTAAAATTAAGACAGGACGTGGAAACGTAGTTTGATTAGGCCACTTATTTTCTTCAAACCTTTAGTTTAAGATAGTTGAGTGTAATGTTTTAAAGCACAAGGTAATGATGTATTTAATGCATTGTCAAGTAGAGGTCCGCATAATTTTCCCTTTTTATTTTGATAGTAGTTTCAAATTTTTTGAAAATTTAACTATACTACTAAGCTAATTTCATTTAACCTAAACAGATAAGATTTTGAAAAAATTATAGGTACCTCCCTTGTAGTTTGCCCTTGACCTAGGTACATCCCAAATTAACCTTTCAAACAATTACAAAGAATAAATAACAAAAATGCTCATTTCGATATTCATTTTCCATTAACTAACGACACAAAGAAAAGGTTTATATTTTATTTCCCAAAATGCCCAAATGGTAAAGTGAACAGACAATTTTACACCCCCCCCCCCCTTAACTATTAGCTATACTATTGAGAAACAACTTGTCCCTGCATCCTACGGTAAAGTGAATAGACATCCCAACTCAATCATCGGTTGTTGCAGCGGTCTTTGCAACCAGGTAGAGTGTCAAAAGAAGCCAGTGATTTCGCTTTTCTCCTTTATTCGTAACTCCATCAATGGCGATGGTGGCTTCTTCCCACGCTTTTTCCATCCAAAACTCTAATCGATTATCTAAATCTTTTTTTTGTAAAAAAAAAAAAAAGGTCACCACTGTCACTATCGCTTCCAACAACAACCATGTCACTAACTCGATGTGCTGAAATGAGCTTCTCATGATTACCTACGCAATCCAGATTCAAAATCGCCCCACCCAAACCGGTCAATCACAATAACACATCTTCAACTTTGTCGTTGACCTTGCTATTCTTCCTAATAAAGTCCTAAGGAAGGCCGAAGTAGAGGTCTACAATTAGAGAGGTTCCAGCATGAGTGTCATCGAGATGAGCTATTTATTAGGATTGGAGGTGCAAATAAGAAGATTTACATGGTTCAACACCCCCTCGTGGGATGCCTACGTCCACCCAGAGAAAGATAGATTTTTTCATTCCCAAGAAAAGTCTACAATCTCCACCTGACAGGCTTATTTCCTCTGTCAGCCTCTCCAGCCTTACCTAGGTTTTCTCACATAGAGACAATATACAGGCAAACCTAGAAACCTTAATTCCCACATAATTATCGATTTACCCTCGTACATGTAGTAGACCCAAACCCTAATACAAGTACAATCCTAGTAACCGTGTGGTCCCCACAGAATACAAGACATCAAACCCAACAAATCTCCACCTGACTTGAATTTTGTAAGCCACTTTGAAGAAGAACCCATTGATGTTGATTCTGTAAATCCGTCTCTGTCAAAGTACTACACCCAAACTGGTATAGCCCACACCCATCCAGGTGTCCTGTACCTCTCACTACCGTACGATGTGATGTGACTCCATCTCTCCCGCTGCTGCTGTAAGACCTGCACTCCATGAATCCGATCTAAACCTATATTTCATGTCATGACAGGTCTTCCAATCATAATCGGGCCAGACGGGACGAGCGGATGATGACCCACAAAGTTCAAGTACGAAAATAATATAAACAGACCAAATGGGAAGTGTCATGGGACATACCGGTCTCATGATACCAGTCTACCATACCGGTCAACCGGTATGTCTGCACGGGCAGACTAGTTAAATTTGGAAACTAATCTTAATGGGTCTCGCCTTTTAAATCTCAATCTTAGAGACTTACCTTACATAGGAAACTCTCCTAAAATCTACCCTAGTCTATTAATGACTCTTAAACCTCCTTAAATCATCTTTGTTAACTCTCACAAACCCTAGAGACAAGAAGGAGATCTGGAGAGGAGAAAGAAGCTGAGGAAGGTTGCAGAGGAGACTCTGTTGGAAGAAGAACGTCATAGTTCATAGACTTATGATAAGTGCTATACCTCTCTCTATGTTTTAGGTTGTTTTAGATGTTGATCAATACCATGTAAGACTAGGTATTGATCCAAAATCTTAATTCACCATTAAACCCTAATTCATTCGATGAACTTAGATATGAATTCAAAACTAGGGTTCATTAGGATGTAGGACTTGAATGGAAGATAAAACTGACCCCAATACATTGCTCAGGCCTAGAATGCATAGGAGGAACCCTAGAAGTCAAGTTGGAAGACTGACGGAAGACGAACACCTTGTTGGTGGTCTTACGGAGGTATACCGGTCGACCATACCGATGGCACTAGGTGCGACTGGTACTACGATCGGTACCCTCTTAGGAAGCCTGCAAAGGTTGTCCGATCGACCATACCGGTGGCACTATTGTACAGTGACCTGTGACCGGTCCAGAATGGGGTGTTTTTCGATCCCAGTTGGGTTTCGACCAACGTAAACTTATGAATCTAATTCTAACTAAATCCTAACGATATATAGGACCTTTTGACACCAAGGTTAAACTCTATGACGTAGAGCAAGGTTGCAATCAAGCATCAGGTAAGGGAGTCGAACCTAAACCCTAATTAATTAATAACAATAAAATTTTGTTCATTATTCATGTATCTGTGGTGTGATGATTGGGCATATTAACATGTCATCTTTATTTCTGTTATTATAATTATTCATGCATACTCGCTATGCTAGGATTGTGTGTTAGGCATGTAAATATTTTCGTTGGTGTGTGAAATGGGAAGGGTCTAGGGTCTTGGATCATTTCTCACACTAGCATTTTTTTCGTTCACTACTATCTTAGTGTGCTTGGTACAGGTAGGGTATCAGGGGGAGGACGTGGCATTGTGGTCTGTGGCTTGACTGCCAGACTCGAGCCCTATCTTTATGCCGTAGGGAGCTGTGCTGGGATAGGACCTTGATACTATGATGACATGTAGGATTGGTTAGTGATGAACCTACTTGTAAGCCCTTATCAATAGGGGTGTAGGTATTGGTACGGTGTAAGGTATCAGGGGGAAGACGTAGGATTATGGCGTCGCCTGCCCACCAGACTCTAGCTCTATCTCTACATTGGAGTGAGTGATGTGTGGCGATAGCAGTGTGTGATCCATTGGACTTGCTCACACTCTCATGCATAGAGATGTGGAGTGCAATCTATCCTTACCATAGCACTGTGCAAGTATATCAGATCAAATGTGAATGTTACTCATGCATATTGCTTATTGCATTGTTTGATTTTCTTACTGAGCTTTATGAGCTCACCCTTGTATATATACATCTTTTTCAAATGTTGATGTAGATTACACTGTAGAGGTTTTCGTGGATTCTCTAGTGTATGAAAGTGTAGCTGCTTTGGGTGTACAAGCAAGGGAGGACGAGCATGACGCATCATGCGAGTGCCTTCACTGCATGTACCTCTAGGATATTATTGGATTATTTTGTTTTATTTCGGTTTGATTAATAAGACAATGTAATAAAGATTTATTACGTTTTAGTTCATTGGATAATTGGATTTATTTATTTATTTATTTATCAATAGATTACTCAGTTTATTTAGTAAGCCTTCCGTTGTGTTTATTTTTATTCTGATTATGGTTGGTGTGAAATGATTTGTGTGTGTGGACACTGTCTTATTGTGATCTTGGTGTGAACCGTTGGTTTAATGGTGGTTCACTCACACTTCTGGTTTAGTCAAAATTGGGGTGTGAAATGTAAGACCCATATCAAACTAACCCGATCTTACCACCTTGAACCAGGTCTACCCATCATGGTCGAGCCAAATGGATCAAGTGCATTAGGGAGATCACGATCCCAGGTATTAAACTGACCCAAAAACACTAAAATAAGGGGGAGGGTTGCATACCCAGCAAGGCAGGGTCGGACCCCCCCAATATAAAAGTCAGACCCTGAGTTTTTAACCGGGGGTCGGACATTTTAGAACCAGGGGTCGACGGGATCTCCGACCCCCTCATTGACCCCAGTCTGCCAACAGAAATCGTAAATTAGGAACTTTTCAAATTTTAATGGTATTCTTTCCTAATCTCAATGGGACTTATTTTGGGAGTTTTTACTCTATAAATAGGACGTCCCTAAGCCTCTCTACTCTATAAATAGGACGTCCCTAAGCCTCTTTCACTCCTTCTAGAACCCTAATTGGATTGAGAGAAAGAGAAGAGAAGGAGAAGAGAAAGAGAAGAGAAGGAAAGTGGAGAAGAAGATCAAAGAGAAGGCTTCAGAGAAACAAGTCTAATTCTCAGGTATGGATACTATCTCCATGTAGTTCTAAAGACCTTAGAGTAGATAGTGAAGAGGGAATGATTTAGGAGAAACCAAAATCATCCATCCATGGTTAGGTTTTCATGGAAAACCATGGGGGAGATCACAAAAACCATGTAGGTGAATAAACTATGGTTCTAAGCCATAGAACATGTATGTAATGGATTGTAGAAGCAAGACGTAGGACCCAAATACGAAGGAATGGACTGTAGGATGAAAATTTGACTAAACCCACGGCGGGTCGCACGGGGGTCGATGGCCAATCGACCCTACCAGACCCTAACAATCGACCCCCAGTGTTCGAGAAGTCCAGAATCTGGGTGGTAGCACCCAGGGTCGATGGAACCTCCGACCCTGGCATCGATCCCCAGTTAACAGCATGTTTTTTTAAAATCAGAATTAATTCTAATTAAATTACATCGACTTGATTAGATCTTTTAGTGATATAATATTGATATTTAGTTGATTTTAAAGCTTGAAAGAGGATCTACGATCAAGCAAAGGTGAGGGAACAAGACCTAAACTAATTGGTTAATAATAAACTGTTTTATTCATGAGTCCAATGCCATGATTGATTCTATGCGTGTATGTTTGTTATGTGCATTTAACATGTCATCTAATATTTCTATTATTACTGTTCAAGCATATTTAAATTATTAATTATAACATGATGATGATGATGATGATAGGAATAGGCATGTGGATGTATGTATGTGGTTGGTGTGCTTGATGCGAGCAAGTATCAGGGGGGTGTCATAGGTCAGGCCTCAGCACTCTAGCTCTATCTTTAACTCAAGTTTTGTCCACTGACATCATCGTATCGCCATTACCTTAGCAGAACTATTACGTCGTAGTGTATGAGGGGAGGTGGTCTCGGACCGTGTAGTCTCTGACTCTGCCGGGGGGCCTTAGCCCTATCTCTATGGACGTATTGAGGGATGCTAGGGTGAGGCCTTGGATACACTGATTGGCATTAGGATTGGTTTGTTGCGAGCCCAGTTTGTAAGCCCTCACCAGCAGGGGCTTACGTGTTGGTATGGGTAGAGTATCAGGGGAAATGTCATAGGCAGGGCCTCAGCACTTTAGCTCTATCTCTATTCCATGGTAGGGTGCATGTGGGACGACAATAAACGTTACCTTTGGGCGGCTTCACACACTCGTGTATAGAGGTGCGGCGGCCACCTATATAGCACATTGCAAACTTATTTATCAGACCAAAGATATGAATTGAATGCATGCATATGTTTGTTGCATTGTTTTATTTGCTCACTGAGCCATGATGTGTGCTTACCCTCTCGACGTCGAATATTTTTAGTTGATGATGCAGGTACTACGGTCAAAGATTATATGAGTGCTCCGGTGTACGTGCATGTTGCTGCAATGGAAACCAAAAACTTAGTCGATACGCATGACTCCTCATGCGAGTGCAACTCATGCGTATTCAATTAGATTTTCATTTGAATTATTAAAGGAATGTAATGGTTATTTTATTTATTTATGTCTCAGTTGATACAACAATAACTTGATATTTTTATTATGGTTATCACAGTTAGATTTCTCAGTTCATTTACTATAAGACTTCCGCTATTGTGTATTATTCTGATTATGGTTGTGGATGTGTATGGTTTTATTTTTAATGGACACAGCCTATTAGAGATCCTGATTGAACCGTTGGTTTATTAGCGGTTCATCACACCGTTCTGAATGGTACAGAATTAGGGTGTGACAACTTGGTATCAGCTCGTCTCAGGCCCTGTCTGTGAAACCCATATACTTCCACAAAAGGTCATGAACTGAGATAGGATAAAAATTTAAAAGATGTAATAATAACACACCATAAGCATCTGTGTTGTTTGAGACAAAACTGAAAGAGAATAATACATCTATTAAATGAGAAATAAATTTTTATATACAACCAAAGGAAGAACAAACATTTATATATATATATATATATGATTAAAGCAGAGTATAGTCCACAGTCCGGACAGTTACTCTGAAGTACAAAAAGAAAGATAAAAGAAATACATCATGAAGCTGGAGGTGATGGGGGAGGCGGTGCCTCACGGTCTCTATCATAGTCCTCAGCGTAGACTCTAGTCAACCAAGCTATCTGAGTCTGGGTCGTCTGGAGACTAGCCGTGAGGGCAGCCACACGCTGGTCGATCACGCACTGAGCATCCATAAGCTCTCCCACACATTGATCGGACAAGCGCTGAGCCTCTAGAAGCTCACCCATCCTCATGTCAGACATATGCTGAGCCTCTCGTATCTCATACAATATCCCCATCATGTCATCAGAAGGAGCATACGAAGGACCAGCTGCATGCGAAGGACCAGCTGAAGAAGATAAACCAGCTCCAGTAGCATGAGTAGGTGATGGAGGAGGTATGGCATCTACATCCATGTATAGCCGATCGTCATCATCCCCATGAACCCCTGCTCCAGCGGCTGCTGCTGCTGCTGCCTCAGCGTCAATCATCTCCACTCGAGTGCGATGGCGCACCATCATGTTCCTCTCTTCATCGCTGACCTGGGCATCCCGCATGCCCATCTTACAGATGGCCTCCAAATCTAGAGGCGATGAGAAGGATTTCTCCTGAATCTTCTCATCCAACAAATCAACCCCCAGGCGGGTAAGCAATGTAGTGATCATGCGTCCATAAGGAAGGTTGCCAGTATGACTGGGCAACGTGGCACTGATCATCGTCCGCATGATGATATAGGGAAGGCAGACGGGCTGCCTAGTGCATATGCAGTACAGCAGATGCTGGGTCAACTGGGAGACCCTCTCATAGTGTCCACTCAGTGGTATCAGGTTATGCTGAATGATCTTGCAGTATACCCGTGGATCTGAACGTAGATAACTCGCTTTCATCTCCCAGCGATCAGGTCTAATGAGCTGACGATCTATCTCAGCCCTCATCTGTAATGAAAAGAACTGGGGCTCTCCTGGAGCACAGAATACGAAGGAGCTGCCATAGGAGATACCCAGCAAGTCCGCTAGCTGTCGATAGTCGAAAGAAATATCAATCCCCTTGACATAGCTAGTGATCCGAAGCTCACCACCTCTCTCAAAATCGTTGTAATCCCCCACTACTTGGAGATTACAGTAAAACTGGCGTACCAGGTCAGGATAGGTTCAGGCGTCATAGGTGATGACAGGGAGCCATCCCATATCGCCAAAGGCCTCTTCCACATTGAACAAGGCCAAGCTAGCCAAGTCCACTTTGCAGCCTCCCTCTACATTTTTGCCAGCGTAGCGGACACACTATAAGACCCGTATCGAACTAACCCGGTCTTACCACCTTGAACCAGGTCTACCCATCATGGTCGAGCCAAATGGATCAAGTGGGTGAGAGAGATCGCGATCTCAGGTATTAAACTAACCCAAAAACATAAAAAATAGGGGGAGGGTCGCATACCCAGCAAGGTAGGCTCGGACCCCCCAGTATAAAAGTCAGACCCCGAGTTTTATACCGGGGGTTGGACATTTTAAGAACCAGGGGTCGACGGGATCTCCGACCCTCCCATTGACCCCCAGTCTGCCGACAGAAACCGTGATTTAGAAACTTTCCAAATTTCAATGGGATTCTTTCCTAATCTCAATGGGGCTTAATTTTGGAGTTTCTACTCTATAAATAGGACATCCCTAAGCCTCTTTCACTCCTTTTAGAACCCTAATTGGATTAAGAGAAAGAGAAGAGAACGAGAAGAGAAAGATAAGAAAAGAAAAAGTGGAGAAGAAGATCAAAGAGAAGGTTTCAGAGAAACAAGCCTAATTCTCAGGTATGGATACTATCTCCATGTAATTCTACAGACCTTAGAATAGATAGAGAAGAGGGAATGATCTAGGAGAAACCCAAATCATCCACCCATAGTTAGGTTTTCATGGGAAAATCAAGGGGGAAATCATGAAAGCCATATAGGTGAGTGAACTACGGTTCTAGACCATAGAACATGTGTGGAATGGATTGTAGAAGCAAATAATAGGACCCCAAACATGAAGAATGGACTATAGGAGGAAAAATTGACTAAACCCATAGGGGATCGCACGGGGGTCGATGGCCAATCGACCCTACCAGACCCTGATAATCGACCCCCAGTGTTCGGGAAGTCCAGACTGTGGGTGGTCGCACCCAGGGTTGATGGAACCTCTGACCCTAGCATCGACCCCCAATTAACAACATGCTTTTTAAAATCCAAATTAATTCTAATTAAATTCTATCGACTTGATTAGGTCTTCTAGTGATATAATATCGATATATAGTTGATTCTTAAAGCTTGAAAGAGGACCTACGATCAAGTGAAGGTGAGGGAACAAGACCTAAACTAATTGGTTAATAATAAATTATTTTACTCTTGAGTCCAATGCCATGATTGATTTTATGCGTGTATGATTGTTATGTGCATTCAACATGTCATCCAATATTTCTATTATTACTGTTCATACATATTTATTTATTGTTTATAACATGATGATGATGATGATGATAGGAGTAGGCATGTCGATGTATGTGTGTGGTTGGTGTGCTTGATGCAAGCGAGTATCAGGGGGAGGTGTCATAGGCGGGGCCTCAGCACTCTAGCTCTATCTCTAACGCAAGTCTTGTCCACTGATATCGTCGTATCGCCATTACCTTAGCAGAACTATTACGTCGTAGGGTATAAGGGGAGGTGGTCTCGGACCGTGTAGTCTCTGATTCTGTCGGGGGGCCTTAGCCCTATCTCTATAGACGTATTGAGGGATGCTGGGGTGAGGCCTTGGATACACTGATTGGCATTAGGATTGGTTAGTTGCGAGCCCAGTTTGCGAGCCCTTGCCAGCAGGGGCTTACGTGTTGGTATGGGCAACGGGTACAGCAATAAACGTGACATTTACGTATACATTGTCCATGATTGGGTACAAGTGGAACGACAATAAACGTTACCTTTGGGTGGCTTCACATACTCGTGTATAGAGGTGCGGCGTCAATATATGTGATCTTTGACCACCTATCCTTTCTATAGCACATTGCAAACTTATTTACCAGACCAAAGATATGAATTGAATGCATGCATATATTTGTTGTATTGTTTTGTTTGCTCACTGAGCAATGATGTGTGCTCACCCTCTCGACGTCAAATATTTTTAGTTGATGATGCAGGTACTACAGTTGCGGATTATATGAATGCTCCGATGTATGCGCGTGTTGCTAAAACGAAAGTGGAAGACTTAGAGGATGCGCATGACCCCTCATGCGAGTGCAACTCATGCATATTCTATTAGGATTTTATTTGAATTTATAAAGGAATGTAATTGGTATTTTATTTATTTATGTCTCAGTTGATACAATAATAACTTGATATTTTAGTTATGATTATTACAGCTAGAATGCTCAGTTCATTTACTATAAGACTTCCGCCATTGTGCATTTACTCTGATTATGGTTGTGGATGTGCATGGTTTTATTTTTAATGGATAGCGCTTACTAGAGATCCTGGTTGAACTATTGGTTTATTAGCGGTTCATCACACCATTCTGAATGGTGCAGAATTGGGGTGTGACAACTTGGTATCAGAGCATCTCAGGCTTTTTCTGTGAAATCATATACTTTCACAAAAGGTCGTGAACTGAGATAGGATAAAAATTTAAAAGATGTAATAATAACACACCATAATCACCTGTGTTGTTTGAGACTAAACTGAAAGAGAATAATGCATCTATTAAATGATAAACAAATTTATAAACAATCAAAAGGAAGACTATTCTCCAATTGTCGTACCTCTTACCAGTTTGACTAAGAAGGGCGAGAAGTACGTTTGGATGGATAAATACGAGAAGAGTTTCCAAACCTTGAAGGCTAGATTGATATCAGCTCCAATCTTGACCATCCCGATTTCAGGACAACCATTTATCTTGTATACCGATGCATCAGGACCGGGATTAGGATGTGTACTTATGCAAGGAGAACAAGTAATTGCTTATGCCTCAAGATAACTGAAGACACATGAGAATAACTATCCTACACATGATTTGGAACTAGCAGCAGTAGTACATGCTGTCAAAATATGGAGACATTATCTGTACGGGGAGAAGTTTCAGATTAAATCAGACCATAAAAGTCTTACTTATCTCTTTCATCAGAAGGAGCTGAATATGAGACAAGGAAGATGGATGGAACTATTGAAAGACTATGATTGTGATATCTAGTATCATCCAGGGAAAGCTAATGTAGTAGCCGATGCGTTGAGTAGAAAGGCAATGATAAAATCTCAGGGAGAGGTTAGCACAACTGCCGCAATGTGTACTACCAGAAAGGTATTCAAGCACGGTAATAAGTAGTTTGTGATAGATACACCAGATGGATCAGCCAACCAAAGGTTTATTCATTGGTTTTCAAATATGTTCGCCGCATTGAAGATTATACCGGATATAGTTGATGAAGTGAAGACAGCTATCAAATTAGACCCTTACCTAAGAACGGTACAAGAAGACATCAAAAAAGGTAGAACTAACCCTGAGTTCACCTTGGACGAAGAAAAGGTACTGAAGTACAAAGGAAGAATATGTGTACCCGAAACAGAAAGCTTGGACATTAGACACCGATTGATGAAAGAAGCCATACCACCATCTATTCGATACATCCTGGAAGTACAAAAATGTATCATGATCTAAAGAAATTATATTGGTGGAGAGGAATGAAAGCAGATGTAGCTAAGTTCGTGTCTCAATGCCTAAATTGTCAGAAGGTAAAGGCTAAACGACAAAGACCGGCAGGACTGTTATAGCTGTTACTGGAATCAGCATGGAAATGGGACTGTATCACTATGGACTTCGTCACGGGATTACCATTGACTCCTCGAGTAGTTGACGCAGTTTGGGTGATTGTAGACCGCCTGACTAAAACAGCCCGCTATATACCTATACGACCTCAGTATACACTGGAGAGGTTAGCTAAGCCGTATGTGGATAACATTGTGCGATTACACGGTGTACCTGAAAGCATTGTGTCAGATAGAGATCCAAGATTTACTTCAAAGTTTTGGGAAGGATTGCAAAAGGCTATGGGTACAACATTGAAGTTTAATACCGCATTCCATCTGCAGACAGACGGACAGTCAGAGCGTACAATTCAGATTCTAGAAGATATGCTTCGAGCATGTGTGATTGATTTTAAAAGATCGGGGATGAAAAGTTACCATTGATTGAGTTCTCTTATAACAATAACTATCAGGCTACTATACAGATGTCACCCTATGAAGCACTGTATCGCCGAAAGTGTCGAACTCCTTTGTTTTGGAATGAAGTTAGGGAACGTAGTATTGTTGGACCGGAATTCGTTGAAGAGACTTGTCGAGTGGTTGACATTATCAAGGAAAGAGTGAGAACAGCTCAGAATTGTCAGAAGCAATATGCAGATACCCGACGCCGAGACCTTGAATTCATCGTGGGTGATAAAGTATTCTTAAAAGTATCGCCTATGCGAGGATTGAAATGGTTTGGACAGAAAGGGAAACTAAGTCCAAGATATGTCGGGCCATATGAGATTCTAGCTAAGCATGGGAAAGTGGCGTACCAGTTAGCACTACCACCATCTATGTCAAGTGTGCATGACGTATTTCATATTTCCTTATTGAAGAAGTATGTAAAGGATTCAACGCACGTTCTGACAGTAGATTTATCTGATTTGACTGATGATTTGACATTTGAGGTAACACCAACTGAAATCACCAGCCGAAAGATTCAACGACTACGCAACCGTGATATCAATTATGTTAAGCTCATCTGGAGAAGTTGAGATATGGAAGAAATTACATGGGAAGAAGAGAATGCTATGCGAAAACAATACCCTCATTTATTCGACTCAGAAGGTATGTACAATTTTGAGGATGAAATTTTTATAAGTAGGGGGGGAGTTGTAAGACTCGTATCGAACTAACCCGGTCTTACCACCTTGAACCAGGTCTACCCATCATGGTCGATCCAAATGGATCAAGTCCGTGAGGGAGATCGCGATTCCAGGTATTAAACTGACCCAAAAATACTAAAAATAGGGGGAGGGTCGCATACCCAGCAAGGTAGGGTCGGACCCCCCCAGTATAAAAGTCAGACCCTGAGTTTTATACCGGGAGTCGGACATTTTAAGAACCAAGGGTCGACAGGATCTCCGACCCCCTCATCGACCCCCAGTCTGCCGATAAAAACCGTGATTTGGAAACTTCCCAAATTTCAATGGGATTCTTTCCTAATCTCAATGGGGCTTAATTTTGGAATTTCTACTCTATAAATAGGACGTCCCTAAGCCTCTTTTACTCCTTTTAGAACCCTAATTGGATTGAGAGAAAGAGAAGAGAATGAGAAGAGAAAGAGAAGAAAAGGAAAAGTGGAGAAGAAGATCAAAGAGAAGGCTTCAGAGAAACAAGCCTATTTCTCAGGTATGGATACTATCTCCATGTAATTCTACAGACCTTATAATAGATAAAGAAGAGGGAATGATCTAGGAGAAACCCAAATCATCTACCCATAGTTAGGTTTTCATGGGAAAATCATGGGGAAAATCATGAAAGCCATGTAGGTGAGTGAACTACTGTTCTAGACCATAGAACATGTGCGGAAAGGATTGTAGAAGCAAGCCATAGGACCCCAAACACGGAGAATGGACTGTTGGAGGAAAAATTGACTAAACCCATAGGGGGTCGCACGGGGGGTCGATGGCCAATCGACCCTACCAGAGCCTGATAGTCGACCCCCAGTGTTCGGGAAGTCCAGACTATGGGTGGTCGCATCCAGGGTCGATGGAACCTCCGACACTAGCATCGACCCCCAGTTAACAACATGGTTTTTAAAGTCCGAATTAATTCTAATTAAATTCTATCGACTTGATTAGGTCTTCTAGTGATATAATATCAATATATAGTTGATTCTTAAAGCTTGAAAGAGGACCTACGATCAAGTGAAGGTGAGGGAATAAGACCTAAATAAATTGGTTAATAATAAACTGTTTTACTCTTGAGTCCAATGCCGTGATTGATTTTATGCGTGTATGATTGTTATGTGCATTCAACATGTCATCCAATATTTCTATTATTACTGTTCATGCATAATTATTTATTGTTTATAACATGACGATGATGATGATGATAGGAGTAGGCATGTGGATGTATGTGTGTGGTTGGTGTGCTTGATGCGAGCGAGTATCAGGGGGAGGTGTCATAGGCGGGGCCTCAGTACTCTAGCTCTATCTTTAACTCAAGTGTTGTCCACTGACATCGTCGTATTGCCATTACCTTAGCAGAACTATTACGTCATAGGATATGAGGGGAGGTGGTCTCGGACCGTGCAGTCTCTGATTCTGCCGGGGGGCCTTAGCCCTATCTCTATGGATGTATTGAGGGATGCTGGGGTGAGGCCTTGGATACACTGATTGGCATTAGGATTGGTTAGTTGTGAGCCCAGTTTGCGAGCCCTCGCCAGCAGGGGCTTACGTGTTGGTATGGGCAATGGATACAGCAATAAACGTGATCTTTGCGTGTACATTGTCAATGATTGGGTGCATGTGGAACGAAAATAAACGTTACCTTTGGGCGACTTCACACACTCGTGTATAGAGGTGCGGCGTCAATAAACATGATCTTTGACCACCTATCCTTTCTATAGCACATTGCAAACTTATTACCAGACCAAAGATATGAATTGAATGCATGAATATGTTTGTTGCATTGTTTTGTTTGCGCACTGAGCCATGATGTGTCCTCACCCTCTCGACGTCGAATATTTTTAGTTGATGATGCAGGTACTACAGTTGCAGATTATATGAATGCTCTGGTGTATGCGCGTGTTGCTGAAATAGAAGCTGAAGACTTAGAGGATGCACATGACCCCTCATGCGAGTGCAACTCATGCGTATTCTATTAGGATTTTATTTGAATTTATAAAGGAATGTAATTGATATTTTATTTATTTATGTCTCAGTTGATACAATAATAACTTGATATTTTAGTTATGATTATTACAGCTAGAATGCTCAGTTCATTTACTATAAGACTTCCACTATTGTGTATTTACTCTGATTATAGTAGTGGATGTGCATGGTTTTATTTTTAATGGATACTGCCTACTAGAGATCCTGGTTGAACTGTTGGTTTATTAGCGATTCATCACACTGTTCTGAATGGTGCAGAATTGGGGTGTGACAACTTGGTATCAGAGCATCTCAGGCTTTATCTGTGAAACCGTATACTTTCACAAAAGGCCGTGAACTGAGATAGGATAAAAATTTAAAAGATGTAATAATAACACACCATAATCACCTGTGTTGTTTGAAACTAAACTGAAAGAGAATAATGCATCTATTAAATGATAAACAAATTTATATACAACCAAAAGGAAGACTATTCCTGAATTGTCGTACCTCTTACCAGTTTGACTAAGAAGGGCGAGAAGTATGTTTGGACGGATAAATACGAGAAGAGTTTCCAAACCTTGAAAGCTAGATTGATATCAGCTCCAATCTTGACCATCCCGATTCCAGGATAACCATTTATCTTGTATGCCGTTACGTCAGGACTGGGATTATGATATGTACTTATGCAAGGAGAACAAGTAATTGCTTATGCCTCAAGACAACTGAAGACACATGAGAAGAACTATCCTACACATGATTTGGAACTAGCGGCAGTAGTACATGCTGTCAAAATATGGAGACATTATCTGTACGGGGAGAAGTTTCAGATTAAATCAGACCATAAAAGTCTTACTTATCTCTTTAATCAGAAGGAGCTGAATATGAGACAAAGAAGATGGCTGGAACTATTGAAAGACTATGATTGTGATATCCAGTATCAACCAAGGAAAGCTAATGTAGTAGCCGAAGCATTGAGTAGAAAGGCAATGATAAAATCTCAGGGAGAGGTTAGCACAACTGCCGTAATGTGTACTATCAGAAAGGTATTCAAGCACGGTGTGAGCAGTTTGTGATAGATACACCAGATGGATCAGCCAACCAAGGGTTTATTCATTGGTTTTCAAATATGTTCGCCGCATTGAAGATTATACCGGATATAGTTGATGAAGTGAAGACAGCTATCAAATTAGACCCTTACCTATGAACGGTACAAGAAGACATCAAAAAAGGTAGAACTAACCCTGAGTTCACCATGGACGAAGAAAAGGTACTGAAGTACAAAGGATGAATATGTGTACCCGAAACAGAAAGCTCGGACATTAGACACCGATTGATGAAAGAAGCCCATACCACCATCTATTCGATACATCCTGAAAGTACAAAAATGTGTCATGATCTAAAGAAATTATATTGGTGGAGAGGAATGAAAGAAGATGTAGCTAAGTTCGTGTCCCAATGCCTAAATTGTCAGAAGGTAAAGGCTGAACGACAAAGACCGACAGGACTATTACAGCCGTTTTTGAAACCAGCATGGAAATGGGACTGTATCACTATGGACTTCATCATAGGATTACCATTGACTCCTCGAGTAGTTGACGTAGTTTGGGTGATTGTAGACCGCCTGACTAAAACAGCTCGCTTTATACCTATACAACCTCAGTATACACTGGAGAGGTTAGCTAAGCTGTATGTGGATAACATTGTACGATTACACGGTGTACCTGAAAGCATTGTGTCAGATAGAGATCTAAGATTTACTTCAAAGTTTTGGGAAGGATTGCAAAAGGCTATGGGTACAACATTGAAGTTTAATACCGCATTCCATCTGCAGACAGACCGACAGTCAGAGCGTACAATTAAGATTCTAGAAGATATGCTTCGAGCATGTGTGATTGATTTTAAAGGATCATGGGATGAAAAGTTACCATTGATTGAGTTCGCTTATAACAATAGCTATCAGGCTACTATACAGATGTCACCCTATGAAGCACTGTATGGCCGAAAGTGTCGAACTCCTTTGTTTTGGAATGAAGTTGGGGAACGTAGTATTGTTGGACCGGAATTTGTTGAAGAGACTTGTCGAGTGGTCGACATTATCACGGCAAGAGTGAGAACAGCTCAGAATCGTCAGAAGCAATATGTAGATACCCGACGCCGAGACCTTGAATTCGTCGTGGGTGATAAAGTATTCTTAAAAGTATCGCCTATGCGAGGATTGAAATGGTTCGGACAGAAAGGGAAACTAAGTCCAAGATATGTCGGGCCATATGAGATTCTAGCTAAGCATGAGAAAGTGGCTTACCAGTTAGCACTACCACCATCTATGTCAAGTGTGCATGACGTATTTCATATTTTCTTATTGAAGAAGTATGTTAAAAATCCAACGCACGTTCTGAAAGTAGATTTACCTGATTTGACTGATGATTTGACATTTATGGTAACACCAACTGAAATCACCAGCCGAAAGGTTCAACGACTACGCAACCGTGATATCTATTATGTTATGGTCATCTGGAGAAGTAGAGATATGAAAGAAATTACATGGGAAGAAGAGAATGCTATGCGAAAGCAATACCCTCATTTATTCGACTCAGAAGGTATGTACAATTTTGAGGATGAAATTTTTATAAGTAGGGGGGAGTAGTAAGACCCGTATCAAACTAACCCGGTCTTACCACCTTGAACCAGGTCTACCCATCATGGTCGAGCCAAATGGATCAAGTGCGTGAGGGAGATCGCGATCCCAGGTATTAAACTAACCCAAAAACACTAAAAATAGGGGGAGGGTCGCATACCCAGCAAGGTAGGGTCGGACCCCCCCAGTATAAAAGTCAGACCCTAAGTTTAATACCAGGGGTCGGACATTTTATAAACCAGGGGTCGACGGGATCTCCGACCCCCTCATCGACCCCCTGTCTGCCGACAAAAATCGTGATTTGGAAACTTTCCAAATTTCAATGGGATTCTTTCCTAATCTAAATGAGGCTTAATTTTGGAGTTTCTACTCTTTAAATAGGACGTCCCTAAGCCTCTTTTACTCCTTTTAGAACCCTAATAGGATTAAGAGAAAGAGAAGAGAAGGAGAAGAGAAAGAGAAAAAAAGGAATAGTGGAGAAGAAGATCAAAGAGAAGGCTTCAGAGAAACAAGCCTAATTTTTAGGTATGGATACTATCTCCATGTAATTCTACAGACCTTAGAATAGATAGAGAAGAGGGAATGATCTAGGAGAAACCCAAATCATCCACCCATAGTTAGGTTTTCATGGGAAAATCATGGGGGAAACCATGAAAGACATATAGGTGAGTGAACTATGGTTCTAAACTAGAGAACATGTGTGGAATGGATTGTAGAAGCAAGCCATAGGACCCCAAACACGAAGAATGGACTGTAGGAGGAAAAATTGACTAAACCCACAGGGGGTCGCACGGGGGGTTGATGGCCAATCGACCCTACCAGACCCTGATAATCGACCCCCAGTGTTCGAGAAGTCCAGACTGTGGGTGGTCGCACCCAGGGTCGATGGAACCTCCGATCATAGCATCGACCCCCAGTTAACAGCATGCTTTTTAAAGTCTTAATTAATTCTAATTAAATTCTATCGAGTTAATTAGGTGTTCTAGTGATATAATATCGATATATTGTTCATTCTTAAAGCTTGAAAGAGGACCTACGATCAAGTGAAGGTGAGGAAACAAGACCTAAACTAATTGGTTAATAATAAACTGTTTTACTCTTGAGTCCATTGCCGTGATTGATTTTATGCGTGTATGATTGTTATGTGCATTCAACATGTCATCCAATATTTCTATTATTACTGTTCAAGCATATTTATTTATTGTTTATAACATGATGATGATGATGATAGGAGTAGGCATATGGATGTATGTGTGTGGTTGGTGTGCTTGATGCGAGCAAGTATCAGGGGGAGGTGTCATAGGCGGGGCCTCAGCACTCTAGTTCTATCTCTAACTCAAGTCTTGTCCACTGACATCGTCATATCGCCATTACCTTAACAGAACTATTACGTCGTAGGGTATGAGGGGAGGTGGTCTCGTACTGTGTAGTCTCTGATTCTGCCGGGGGGCCTTAGCCCTATCTCTATGGACGTATTGAGGGATGCTGGGGTGAGGCCTTGGATCCACTGATTGACATTAGGATTAGTTAGTTGCGAGCCTAGTTTGCGAGCCCTCGCCAGTAGGGGCTTACGTGTTGGTATGGGCAACAGGTACAACAATAAACTTGACCTTTGCGTGTACATTGTCCATGATTGGGTGCATGTGAAACGACAATAAACGTTACCTTGGGACGGCTTCACACACTCGTGTATAGAGATGCGACGTCAATAAACGTGATCCTTGACCACCTATCCTTTCTATAGCACATTGCAAACTTATTTACCAGACCAAAGATATGAATTGAATGCATGCATATGTTTGTTGCATTGTTTTGTTTGTTCACTGAGCCATGATGTGTGCTCACCCTCTTGACGTCAAATATTTTTAGTTGATGCAGGTACTACAGTTGATTATATGAATGCTCCAGTGTATGCGCGTGTTGCTGAAACGGAAGCTGAAGACTTAGAGGATGTGCATCACCCCTCATGCGAGAGCAACTCATGCGTATTCTATTAGTATTTTATTTAAATTTATAAAGGGATGTAATTGATATTTTATTTATTTATGTCTCAGTTGATACAACAATAACTTGATAGTTTATTTATGATTATTACAGCTAGAATGCTCAGTTCATTTACTTTAAAACTTCCGCTATTGTGTATTTACTCTGATTATGGTTGTGGATGTGCATGGTTTTATTTTTAATGGATACCGCCTACTAGAGATCCTGGTTGAACCGTTGGTTTATTAGCGATTCTTCACACCGTTCTGAATGGTGCAGAATTGGGGTGTGACACATACAGCGTCTCAGCTTCATGGGAACGGAAGCGAAGACGGTCGCGAACACTAGGTACCTTTGTACGAGCCATAGTATTTGCATATAGCAAAGAGAAGCAGATATTGGGTTAGTAAAGATGAAAAATCCAAAAATTTTGACATTATAACGACGTAAATTGTCAAAAGCCTCACTTTTCACCCATACACGTGGGCATGAGGACTTACATAGATCCTAAACTATCCTGTGAGACTCATACAGTCGGAAATTTTAGCTAATAAGATTGGATTGGATGAAATTTCAAGAAATTCGAAATCTCAACAAAATTAGGGCAAAAAGAGTAAATTTTGAGTTTCTCGATAACCAACCGATGAAACTCAAATATTTTTAAGGGCTTTCGTTCCTCGAGTCACCAACAACAGAAGCCCCCAATAAAAATTTAATTTTTATCGTTGGAAAAAAGTTTAATTTGAAAAATACGAGATATACGAACAAAAACCTAGGTAAGGAAACCTAAAAACATGAAAATGTAGAAGACATACCTGTAGCAGAGGTGTAGACGACGAAACAAGAAGTGCAAACCACCAACGGATCGGAGTTGTCATTGTAGCAACTCAGAGGGACGAGACGAGTCGAAGCGGAGAAGAAAAAATGGGAAATGGACTTTGAATCGAAGCTTAAAAATCTGATTTTTAGTCCGAGGGTCGGAAAATTCGATTAAAACAATCGACCCACCCATCGACCCCCGCATCGACCCTCGGCTCTTGGGAATCTGACAGAGAACCAGGGGTCGCACCCTAGGTCGGACATCCTCTGACCCCCCCATCAACCCCCGGCTCTCGAGAAGAATGGGTGATTTCCCAGGGTCGCATACTAAGGGTCGGACACCCATCGACCCCCACCATCGACCCTACAGTGAAAATACAACATTTTCGACAGAATCATCTGAAAAATTTGAAATTTGCATTTGTTAGTGGTTTTAAAATATGAGAATGAAGTATTTAATGATTGTCTCTCGTGTTCAATGATTTCAGGCAATCTCACTATCAGATTAATTAATGGCGAGACGCAGAGTAATCAGACAGAGCCGTAACTCTATTCCACCACCACCACGTGTGGGGGAGAATAGACAGACACACCCGGAAACACAAGGGAACACGAACACGGCACCGTCTATCATAAATGGGCAGACAAATCCTACAAATCTGCCAGCTCCACCTACAGATTTGGCCACAGTCGTAATGAACTTGGCCCAACAGCTGTAGCAAATGCAACAGGCACAAGCTACTATACAAGCTGCCATAGGCATAACTCTTCCAACTGCACAGACACCTCCAATGGTAGCAGGACAGGCAAGCACAGCACTAGGGGGATGTAACACAGTACCCCACGCACCTTAGACTCCCATTATGCAGGCTCCAGTACAAAATCCGAAGATAGCTCAAGGTGGATATCAATACCAACGACCTATGTATGGAGTGTATGTCCCGCAGCAACTAGACCACTCCAGACTGGTGGAGCATTTTCTGAAACTGAAGCCCAAAGAATTTAATGGCAAGCCAGCAGATCCTTTATGGCCGGCACACTGGGTTGACGAAATGGAAAGAAATTTTATGATGATGACACTAAATGAAGAAGAAAAAGTGTTGTGTGTCACCTTTATGCTGAAAGGAGATGCACACCATTGGTGGAGGTCTACCAGGACTTATTTATTAACAAAGCACGCCCAACTGACTTGGGATATTTATAAGGAGGCATTCTTTGAGAAGTACTTTCCGAGAAGTTTCAGAGATTCTATGGAAAGAGAGTTCCTGAGTTTATATCAGGGGCAGATGACCGTGGATGCATATCAACAGCGTTATGAAGAGCTGTTCTTCTTTGCACCCACCAGTATGCAGGAGGAAAACACCAAAACCCGAAGGTTCATCATGGGACTTAGGGGAAGCATCCGCGAGCATGTTCTGGGACATGAAAAGAAAATCTATAATGAAGCGGCACAAATTGCTCGAGTTATAGAATCAAGCCAGAAGGAGAGTTATTTCATTCGAAACAGAGGTATAAAAAGGTCAGCTGGAAATTCTTATAACGGAGGGAATAACAAGACATTCAAACCCTTCCGTGCTCAAGGCTTTACCGCTACAACCAAGACTACTCCCGTAGCTCAACAGCAACAAAAGCCAATTACTGAAGGGATAAAATGTTTTAACTGCAACCAAGTGGGACATATAGCAAGGAAATGTCCTAAGCCCGAGAAACAGCTACATCAAGGACGAGTTTACGCGGTTAAATCTGAGGATACTGCCGCATCGCCTGATGTGGTCACAGGTATGACTTAAATTTTTAGTTAGTTGTATTACATTGTATGAGCATGTAGACTAAACCAAAACAAATCACAGGTATCGTACCTATTAATGGCATTCCCGCCAGGGTACTCTTTGATTCAGGAACTACTCATTCCTTTATATCTGTGATATTTGGAAAGAAGTTAAATCTACCCCTTAAATCCTTAGACTGCGAACTACTTGTACAATCACCTATGGGATTAGAAGTGGAGTTAGAAAAAGGTTATGGACCATGTCCAGTTCTTATTGATGAAAAGACCTTGGATGCAACCTTGATCAAACTTGAGATGGCAGACTTTGACGTCATCTTGGGAATGGACTGGTTAGTTCGGCATTCTGCAAACCTATTGTGTGCCGAAAAGAAGCTAACATTTAAAGACAAGGAAGTAGTAGAGTTCAGTTTTTTGGGAACCAAACTTCCCCGTAAATGAAAGCTCATACTCTCTGCGCTAAAGGCTAAGAAGTGCCTTGAGAAAGGAGCAGTCGGGTATTTAGTATCTGTAGTCGACCTTACCAAGGAAGCACCACGAATGGAAGATATTGATGTCATGCGTGACTTTCCAGACGTATTTTCTGAAGAACTACCTGGATTACCACCCGACCGAACTACAGAGTTTGTTATAGATCTTATACCTGGAGCCGCACCAGTATCGAAAGCACCTTATCAAATGGCTCCTACTGAACTGATGGAATTGAAAGTACAACTACAAGAACTGCTGGACAAGGGTTACATTCGCCCTAGCATATCACCATGGGGAGCGCCAGTATTATTCATGAAGAAGAAGGATGGTAGCGTTCGATTGTGTATAGACTATCGAGAACTGAATAAACTGACAATCAAGAATCGGTATCCATTGCCTCGGATCGATGACCTATTCGATCAGTTGCAAGGTGCCAAAGTGTTCTCCAAGATCAATCTTCGATCAGGCTACCATCAGCTGAAGATTAAGGATGGTGATATTCCCAAGACAGCATTCAGGATCAAATATGGACATTATGAATTCTTGGTTATCTCTTTTGGATTGACAAACGCACCAGCAACTTTTATGGAACTTATGAATCGGGTTTTCCCCGACATGTTGGATACATCGGTTATTGTATTCATTGATGATATATTGGTCTACCCCAAAGATGAGGAAACACATATTAAGAATCTAAACGCCGCTCTGTAGCGACTACAGAAGGAGAAGCTCTACGCCAAATTTTCAAAGTGTGAGTTTTGGCTAAAGGAAGTCGCATTTCTAGGCCATGTAGTATCCGCTGAAGGAATTAAAGTGGATTCCAGCAAAATCGAGGCTATTGTAAAGTGGGAAGCACCGAAGAGCATTGCAGAAATTAGAAGTTTCTTAGGTCTAGCTGGGTATTATCGATGATTTGTGGAAGACTATTCCCGAATTACCGTACCTCTTACCAGTTTGACTAAGAAGGGCAAGAAGTTTGTTTGGACGGATAAATACGAGAAGAGTTTCCAAACCTTGAAGGCTAGATTGATATCAGCTCCAATCTTGACCATCCTGATTCCAGGACAATAATTTATCTTGTACACCGATGCATCAGGACTGGGATTAGGATGTGTACTTATGCAAGGAGAACAAGTAATTGCTTATGCCTCAAGACAACTAAAGACACATGAGAAGAACTATCCCACTCATGATTTGGAACTAGCGGCAGTAGTACATGCTGTCAAAATATGGAGACATTATCTGTACGGGGAGAAGTTTCATATTAAATCAAACCATAAAAGTCTTACTTATCTATTTAATCAGAAGGAGCTGAATATGAGACAAAGAAGATGGCTGGAACTATTGAAAGACTATGACTGTGATATCCAGTATCATCCGGGGAAACCAAATGTAGTAGCCGATGCGTTGAGTAGAAAGGCAATGATAAAATCTTAGGGGGAGATTAGCACAACTGCCGCAATGTGTACTACCAGAAAGGTATTCAAGCACGGTAATGAGAAGTTTGTGATAGATGCACTAGATGGATCAGCCAACCAAGGGTTTATTCATCGGTTTTTAAATATGTTCACCGCATTGAAGATTATACCGGATATAATTGATGAAGTAAAGACAGCTATCAAATCAGACCCTTACCTAAGAACGGTACAAGAAGACATCGAAAAAGGTAGGACTAACCCTGAGTTCACCTTGGACGAAGAAAAGGTACTAAAGTACAAAGGAAGAATATGTGTACCCGAAATAGAAAGCTTGGACATTAGACACCGATTGATGAAAGAAGCTCATACCACCATCTATTCGATACATCCTGAAAGTACAAAAATGTATCATGACCTAAAGAAATTATATTGGTGGAGAGGAATGAAAGCAGATGTAGCTAAGTTCGTGTCTCAATGCCTAAATTGTCAGAAAGTAAAGGCTGAACGACCAAGATCGGCAAGATTGTTACAGCTGTTACCGAAACCAGCATGGAAATGGGACTGCATCACTATGGACTTCGTCACAGGATTACCATTGACTCCTTGAGTAGTTGACGCAATTTGGGTGATTGTAGACCACCTGACTAAAACAGCTCGCTTTATACCTATACGACCTCGGTATACACTGGAGAGGTTAGCTAAGCTGTATGTGGATAACATTGTGTGATTACACGATTACACGGTGTACCTGAAAGCATTGTGTCCGATAGAGATCCACGATTTACTTCAAAGTTTTGGGAAGGATTGAAAAAGGCTATGGGTACCACACTGAAGTTTAGTATCGCATTTCATCCGTAGACAGACGGATAGTCAGAGGGTACAATTTAGATTCTAGAAGATATGCTTCGAGCATGTGTAATTGGTTTTAAAGGATCATGGGATGAAAACTTACCATTGATTGAGTTCGCTTATAACAATAGCTATCAGGCTACTATACAGATGTCACCCTATGAAGCACTGTATGGCAGAAAGTGTCAAACTCCTTTGTTTTGGAATGAAATGGGGGAACGTAGTATTGTTGGACTAGAATTTGTTAAAGAGACTTGTCGAGTGGTCGACATTATCAAAGAAAGAGTGAGAATAGCTCAAAATTGTCAGAAGCAATATGCAGATACTCGATGCCGAGACCTTGAATTCTTCGTGGGTGATAAAGTATTCTTAAAAGTATCGCCTATGCGAGGATTGAAACGGTTCAAACAGAAAGGGAAATTATGTCCAAGATATGTCGGGCTATATGAGATTCTAGCTAAGCGTGGGAAAGTGCCGTACTAGTTAGCACTACCACCATCTATGTCAAGTGTGCATGACATATTTCATATTTTCTTATTGAATAAGTATGTCAAGGATCCAATGCACGTTCTGACAGTAGATCTACCTGATTTGGCTAATGATTTGAGATTTGAAGTAACACCAACTGAAATCACCAGCCGAAAGGTTCAACGACTATACAACCATGATATCTATTATGTTCAGGACACCTGGAGAAGTAGAGATATGGAAGAAATCACATGGGAAGAAGAGAATGCTATGCGAAAGCAATACCCTTATCTATTCGACTTGGAAGGTATGTACAATTTCGATGATGAAATTTTTATAAGTAGGGGGAGAGTTGTAAGACTCGTATCAATCTAACCCGGTCTTACCACCTTGAACCAGGTCTACCCATCAGGGTCGAGCCAAATGGATCAAGTGCGTGAGGGAGATCATGATCCCAGGTATTAAACTGACCCAAAAACATTAAAATAAGGGGGAGGGTCGCATACCCGAAGGTAGGGTCGAACCCCCAGAAAAAGTCGACCCTGAGTTTTTAACCGGGGTAAAACATTTTAGAACTAGGGGTCGCGGGATCTCGACCCCTCATCGCCCCCCGGGCCGACGAAACCGTGAATAGGAACTTTCCAAATTTCAATGGGAACTTCCTAACTCAATGGGACTTATTTTGAAAGTTTCTACTCATAAATAGGCGTCCCTAAGCCTCTTCACCCCAGAACCCTAATTGGAGAGAGAAAAGGAAGAAAGAGAAGGAAAGTGAAGAAGAAGATCAAAGAGAAGGCTTCAGAGAAATAAGTCTAATTCTCAGGTATGGATACTATCTCCATGTAGTTCTAAGGACCTTATAGTAGATAGTGAAGAGGGAATGATCTAGGAGAAACCCAAATCATCCATCCATGGTTAGGTTTTCATGGAAAACCATAGGGGAGATCATAAAAATCATGTAGGTGAATAAACTATGGTTCTAAGCCATAGAACATGTATGTAATGGATTGTAGAAGCAAGTCATAGGACCCAAACACGAAGGAATGGACTGTAGGTTGAAAATTCGACTAAACCCATGGGGGGTGGCATGGGGATCGATGGCCAATCGACCCTACCAGACCCTAACAATAGACCCCCAGTGTTCGGGAAGTCCAGAATCTGGGTGGTAGCACCCAGGGTCGATGGAACCTCCGACCCTGGCATCGACCCCCAGTTAACAGCATGTTTTTTTAAAATCAGAATTAATTCTAATTAAATTCTATCGACTTGATTAGGTCTTCTAGTGATATAATATTGATATTTAGTTGATTCTACAGCTTGAAAGAGGATCTACGATCAAGCAAAGGTAAGGGAACAAGACCTAAACTAATTGGTTAATAATAAACTATTTTATTCTTGAGTCCAATACCATGATTGATTCTATGCGTGTATACTTGTTATGTGCATTCAACATGTCATCCAATATTTTTATTATTACTGTTCATGCGTATTTATATTATTATTTATAACATGATGATGATGATGATGATAGGAATAGGCATGTGGATGTATGTGTGTGGTTGGTGTGCTTGATGCGAGCGAGTATCATGGGGGTGTCATAGGCCGGGCCTCAGCACTCTAGCTCTATCTCTAACTCAAGTCTTGTCCACTGACATCGTCGTATTGTCATTACCTTAGCAGAACTATTACGTCGTAGTGTGTGAGGGGAGGTGGTCTCGGACCGTATAGTCTCTGACTCTGCCGAGGGACCTTAGCCCTATCTCTATGGACGTATTGAGGGATGCTAGGGTGAGCCCTTGGATACACTGATTGGCAGTAGAATTGGTTATTTATGAGCCCATTTTGTAAGCCCTCACCAACAGGGATTTACGTGTTGGTATGGGTAGAGTATCAGGGGAAGTGTCATAGGCCAGGCCTCAGCACTTTAGCTCTATCTCTATTTCATGGTAGGGTGCATGTGGGACGACAATAAACGTTACCTTTGGGCGGCTTCACACACTCGTGTATAGAGGTGCGGCGGCCACCTATCCTTTCTATAGCACATTGTAAACTTATTTACCAGACCAAAGATATGAATTGAATGCATGCATATGTTTATTGCATTGTTTTGTTTGCTCACTGAGCCATGATGTGTGCTCACCCTCTCGACGTCGAATATTTTTAGTTGATGATGCAGGTACTACGGTCGAAGATTATATGAGTACTTCGGTGTACGCGCGTGTTGCTACAATGGAAGCCGAAGACTCCTCATGCGTATTCGATTAGATTTTCATTTGAATTAATAAAGGAATGTAATGGATATTTTATTTATTTATGTCTCAGTTGATACAACAATAACTTGATATTTTTATTATGGTTATCACAGTTAGATTTCTCAGTTCATTTACTATAAGACTTCCGCTATTGTGTATTATTCTGATTATGGTTGTGGATGTGTATGATTTTATTTTTAATGGACACAGCCTATTAGAGATCCTGATTAAAGCGTTGGTTTATTAGCGGTTCATCACACCGTTCTGAATGGTGCAGAAGTGGGGTGTGACATGAAAGCTGCAGGATCACCGGAAAGATCACCATCACTTACAGTCCTCTTGCAATTTTAGTTGCACCTGGAACCCGAGCCTCTCGCCTCTGCACCTCTAATGCAGACCTAAATATCTGACTCCTTGTCCCAGCCTATCAGTTCTCCTTTACCCCATGGTACAGCATCAATTGGTCATTATGTGCACCTTGTCGGGATTCAAACCCGCCGTCAAATCCAAGGAAAAACCTTCTTGATTCGACCAGAACCACGAATAACTGCCTTCACCCTATCAGTCCGATCAGGATCTCCCAATCGTTGATGATCGTCTGCTCGACTAGCACCTAAACCCACATATGATATTAACTGAGTTATTCCCAAAAATGGAATCTTATCTTCGTTCGATGTGTCCATACCATCTACAACCACATCACCAAATCTCCCATTATCAGATATGGAAACTTTGGATTACTTCCCCGTAATAGACAAACCCAAAAATCTTTCCAACTCCACATATCGGTGTCCTTCCAAAGTAGTCATACCTTGACCAGTGTAGATTATCACATCACCTGCATCTTCGTCATCTTCATAGCCACCCGACATGACAATGCTAGTCGTAATTGGGTTGCCATTTGAACTCCGATTCACCGAGACATAATCAATTCTAGCTTGAGAGTGTCCTAGCAGTTCAATCATGCACAATTCTGTTCAGTTGAATAACAAATCACCAACGTAAATACCAGGAATCAATAATACGCTTGCACTCTTTCTCCAACCATTCAAAAAAGTAATGATGACTTTTGACCTTAAAAAATCAATTCACTTTTTTTTTTCTCCCAATAACTATCTTAGGGTGGAAAACAAACTCACACTTTTAATATCCCACCTCTCCTTGGTGGCTGTCAGACTAAACAAGAGTGCTTCAATAAAAATTAACCCAAAAAAAAAACAATTAATGAAGATTCACGTGTACCTCACAATTGCAAATTTTTTTCTTCTTCTTCTTCATACCTTTCACGCACCTCTCTCCTTCTCTCAGATTAGTGACTGATCTGCTGAACCTTAGCTCTTATACCACTTGTTATGATTGGAGACGTAAACAAGAAGATTTATGTGGTTCAACACCACATCATGGGATGTCTACGTCCACACCAGAGAAAGATAGATTTTTTCATTCCCAAGAAAAGTCTACAATCTCCACCTGACAGGCTTATTACCTCTCTCAGCCTCTCTAGCCTTACCTAAGTTTTTCCACACAGAGACAATATATAGGCAAACCTAGAAACCCTAATTCCACCCAATTATCGATTTATCTTCGTACATGTAGTAGACCCAAACCCTCATACAAGTACAATCCCAGTAACTGTATGGTCCCCATAAAATACAAGACACCAAACCCAACACTATTGCTATAGTGGCGGCACGAGAGCTGCCACCCCTCAAGCCGGGGCAGGACCTTGCAGTTTGGCTTAAGAGTGGAGGAGGTGGAGGCATAGTGGAATGCTGGAATGCCCTTGTAGATCTGCAATCATGCACCAATGAGATTGTCCTTTTCTTCCTCAATGGTGAGGCTTATCTGGATTTTGACTATTACCATGTGATCCATGTCATCACCCATGAGTGCTGGCTCTCTATGCTTACTAATTTGGGTTTCACCTCCTAGAAGGGGGGACATTCTTGGTGGCTACTGTGATGCTTCGTCTCCATCGCCCCTATCTACTGCTACTCCGGGTGGTGTTACTACTTAAATTAAGAAATCAAATCTCAATGTTGAATTGAAGGACTATCAGGAGTTCGTGTTCTCTATTTCCTGTTGGATCTATGTTAGCAGTTAATTATATACTATTTTACTTTAAAAAAAAAAAAGAAAAAAAAAAGAGTCTCTATTATTCTTAACTTGTAGTACAAATTAAGGTCCCATAGATAAGTCATACACAAGCATAACTACTCTGCATTGGAAGCAACTCTATCTACAAAACCCTTGAATGACAGATCTCATATTAACTCCCAACCTAGAGTAGTTCTGAATTGACGTGTTTTTTTAGTTCTTCCTCTGCACACCGGCTTCACCATCTAGTAACATCTCTGCCAGCTCGAATCTCCTCGGCCGACTTTGTTAGCTCCGGAGAAAGGATCTCTAAATTGTGGAATCTGATTGACGTTGGAGTCGAAAAAGAATAGGATTGCTCAGTGTTTATCAACATCACGACTCTGATCGATTAAAAATCTGACACAAGCGATTGTAGTTTCACTATTGCATAGGAAAAGATTTATCGTTGATTTACGGTGAAATGTAAATGTGAAGTTTTAAGTTAAAAGGGAAGATTAAAAAGGTATCATTTTGAAAGTGACAATTTGGCTTTAAAATATGTAAAAATATATTTGTCCATTTAATTAAGCTTAATTCCATTAAAAAAAAAGGGTACTTGAGTTAAGATCAAACTACAAGGAGGTAGCTGTAATTTTTTTTTTTTTTTTTTTGGTCCATTAAGTTCAACTCTCTCCTTCATTTCAAAATTTTCTTTCTTGTGACATCCAAACGTAGCTAACACTTTTTTACTTTGCTTACAGCATAAGTCAATTGGGATGCTTTCTAGTATGACAGGCTGTCCGGATTACGTGGTCGCTGCTTATGTCATGCTACTGTCATTGACATTAGCATCATCATGCTGGTATCTAGGAAACCACCAGGCTAAACAAATATAAAACAACGTGCCAATATGCCAATCCTAACTTTATTGAATTCAGACCACCTTAGGAATTTAGAAGAATCTAACATTATAGCATTTTTTTTTTTTTTTTGGTAAGACTAACTTTATAACATTCGTGAACACGAATAGAGAAGATCTCAAAACTATTTTTTGATTTCTACCAAAAAAAAAAAAAAAACTATTTTTTGATATTTATTAAGTTATGTTGGTTTTGTTTGATTATAAGAGAAATTGAAAAGAAAAGAAGTGTAATTTTTTAATTTTAAATAAAAATTTTTATAATTGTAAGACAACATAGTTGTATAAATTATCAAAACTTTTTAACATATTTAATGATGATACTCATAAGATGTAAAATTTTCCTTTTAAAATGGGAGGGATTTGAATACAAAATAAAATATAAATTAATAACTAAATGTAGAATAATTTGAAATTAGTTACATATTAATGTAATAATATATGATGTAATCATTACAAAAGTTTCTATTTAAAATAAAAAAAAATTAAATTAAAAAGAAAGAAAAACACATCAACAGTTCATTGCTTACACTGTTAGGCTTAATTCTGATGAATGAGATGGACATGGGATCATGTATCACATGGATCACTTGCACTCATTCACATTCGACTACATGATAAGGAAATATGACCATATTACATGACACATATCAAAAGCTTTGTAACACTAAAATTCCCCTCCCCCATTACCAAAAACAAGATTCATTAGACAATGAAGAGGGTATATAGTAATAAAATGTGTAGTGAAGGGAAACAAGAAAAGTATTATTAGCTCATGCAATGGATGGATTTGCCCCTGGCAGCTGTTTCATTGTTAGGGCTGCTGCATATCGCACGCCCCTTGGCTGTCAAGACATTTATGCATATCAATTGCTTCATTTATCTTTAGGCTTGAATAGGTCTGAGGTAGTAGAAAATGAATCGTCTTTTAAACTAGGTCAGCCTTGGAAAGTTGTCACACCTATCTGCCCTCCTTGAACCGTATAGTGTGGATATACCCACTAGGGGGGAGGGGGGGGCTTGTTAACTGGCGATCGGAGTTTAGAGGTAGTCAGGCCGTTACAGGTGTTGCAGGCGAAAGATATGCTTCTTAATATGACAGATTTTACCCTTTTTTTTTGTTTCCCCTGATCATGATCCACCATCAATCCAAGGTGCAGCCCAAATGGGTAACCCATCATAATCGAAGGTGCGGCCCAAATGGGTGATGGGAGATGAGGGGAACTAACAGGTAACGATGTGATTTGCGAGAAGTCAAACATGTAATATTCAGGTAGCACCAGCACTCACAATGTGGGACAGTAATCTTCTCATGTCATGCTAAACTTTGACCATGATCGTATGACTGGAATTCACCCAATACACATATCAATGTTCTTTATATGTACATTAGGTGAACTCCAATCATACGATCACTCGGAGAAAAACTAGTCAACATGGGAAGATTTTTTTTCCCTTAGTGTGGCAGCTACGTTCACATAAACACTCTCCCTTCTCGTAAGTTGCTCTTCTCTCTTGAGTTGTGGATCTCCTATGATCAAACGGCTCCAGCTAATGTGATGTGCTGGGGGAAGCTTCGTAGAAAGATCCTTCTCCACCCCTGTTTTTTATTTATTTTTTCGGATAGAAATCAATTAATTTATTCTAAGCCTATGCTGTTAGCCGCCCCGAAAATTCCACTAATCACATCCTATCTCAATAGCTCACAACTTTCCAACTAATAACATGCCCCCCCTCTCTCTCTCTCTCTCATACAGACACAAAAGCAGCAGACGAAAACGCAGTGGCCATGGACAGAGAAGGAGCGCGCCGGATGGAGCCTGCAGGGAGTGTTCCCATGGCGAGGAGAGGGGATGTTAAGAAGAAGATGATGGCCATCATTGCTAAAGCTGTCTCCATTCCCTGCACACATCCCATCTATCCTGAAGAGCCCACCTGCATTACGAGGGCAGATCATCCTCAGAGCTGACTATGCTTCTCTACTTGTTATTAGCTTCCTCTGTTTATCATGAATTGAAAACATCCTTATTTTCAAGTGTATTTAGCATTTGTTACCCATCTATGTAATCCAGATTGATAAGAAACTCAGTCTGATATGTAAGCTTTTCTCTGTATGAATATGATCATAAGTAGCGTTTATATATATTCCATGTTGTCTTATACTTTTTCAAGCTTAACTCCATTTTTGAAGGACCAAACGCACCGAAACAGCAACGATACACGCAGAGTCCTTATTCATGCCAACGACAGAGGTGGCTCTGTTTACGTTACCAGCCATGGATTATGGCAACGTTGAGGTCTGGTGTTCAGGCTTCGATGAAGTTGTTGTCGAGGATTTCTTCCTCGTAGGATTCACAACTGTCAAATGATCAGAGAGAAGCCCAAGAATGGCCAATCCCAACTTCGCCGGAAGTCCTTGGGTGAAATTCACCTCAAGGTCTCTCTCTCTCTCTTCTATCTTGAGTCCCCTTGTCTTGAGATTCCTCTACAAATTCTACTGTCATGCTTAATCTGAAACAGAGAAAGATAACAAGAGAATAAAAACTACAATATTCCAATTGAGTATTCACAACCCATTCAGAATTATCAGTTGTAGAATTGGATTGAGGGAGCAAACAGGGTGCGAGAGGGAAGAGATTGCAGGGGAAGGTGCTAGGATGAGGCGGAGAGGGTGAGGGTAAAATTAGAAAATAAAAAATAAGGTACTTTTTTTTTTTTTTCTTGGGAAAAAAAAATAAGGTACCCGGAATGCGTGGATGTTAGTCATGTAGTTTTTTCTTCGGTTATAATATATTCTTTGTTGACATTTAATATATATAAAAAAAAAGTGCACATAATTTTTTGTTTTTTGGTAAGAAAAAAAAAAATGCTAGAGTACAAATACACATTCATGGACATATATGACATGGTTTTTTATTGAACTGAACTATGAAATTTGATGCATGACTAATATAGACCATAGTTAGTTAAAATGAGAACAAAAAAAAAAAAAAAAAGAGAGAGAGAGAGACGGTACAGGTTTTAAATGGAACAAAACAAGAATGGCATAGTAAAAAAAAAATCAAACATTTCGAGATGCTAAAAAAAACTAGGGAAAATATCTACCACACCCCCTTTAGGTTATCGTAATCTCACCCACCCGCCATCGTTTGCAATAATATCCCTAAGACTCCCTACTTTTGAAAAGTTGTATCCATCAGACCCCCTCCTTTAAAATATGTCCCTCAATCGATGACATGTCACCATTTTAATTTAATAAATGACAGAACTACCATTCTCTTTTAATTTTATAGAACTTAAAATCTTTTTCTTTTTTTCTTCTTCTTCGTCGATAGATTCTCATGAGTTGGATATGGCCAGAACCCGACTGCGAGCCGAAGAAATCTCTTTTGATATCACTACTTCTCCGGCTCGCAGTCGGGTTCTAGTCATATCCAACTCATGAGAATCTGTCGACGAAGAAGAAGAAAAAAAAAAAAAGTTTTAAGTTCTATAAAATTAAAAGAGAAGGGTAGTTCTATCATTTATTAAATTAAAATGGTGACATGTCATCGATTGAGGGACATATCTTAAAGGAGGGGGTCTGATGGATACAACTTTTCAAAAGTAGGGGGTCTTAGGGATATTATTGCAAACGATGGTGGGCGGGTGAGATTACGATAACCTACAGGAGGTGTGGTAGATATTTTCCCAAAAAACTAAAATGGACGGTAAGAGTTTTAAATGAATCAGAATTAATACGGTAGGATATGAAAAAAAAAAGGGGTAATATATTCCCATAAATTAAAGAATTATACATAAATCAATGGAAACACATGACATTTATGATATAGCCAGTAAGAAAACAGTGAAAATTCTCATTTACAGCCAAGTAATTAATTGATGTTTTATGTTTTGTTCAAGACTCAAGCATTAATCCATATGAAAAGAGAGAGAGAGAGAGAGAGAGAGAGAGAGAGAGAGAGAGAGAGAGAGAGAGAGAGAGCTCTATGGAGTTTACAATCTTGGAGTTTACAATCTACATTTGTTATGGCCCACAGCCTACAGCCCATAGCTCACGGGCCACCCTAACAAGTAATAAAATAATGAATAATGAGGCAATTATCTCATGGAAGATGGAGCTTTAGAAGCAATTATGAGGAAGTGACTAGCCTTTAAACCTACATCGATTAGAGGTAGAAGGCAATAAGAGTATTAAACAATGTGGGATTAATCGACTCATTACTTAGGAAGATGCAAGTTAAAATACATATATGAATACAGTTACAGATATATATATTAAATACGTTTTAAGCAACAAAGATTCTTATACGGAGTATTTTATTGTATCTTTAAGGTCAATATGTAAATACGCATACTAAACGACTGAATACGGTATGGCCATATGATTAACGTTTAAAACGCGTTTTAACTCACAAAGATCTAGACTAGTAATCTAGACTATGTCCTCTCTATTCAATGGTGGGAGTAGATACATCATCCATCTACATGGTGGAGAGTTGATGTCTTATGAAATTTGGAAAAGTAATATTATACCCTTATGATAATAATATTTAGGAAAATTTATTAATACCACAGCTAGACTAAGGTCAAAATACAATGACTATCACAAAGTTCACAACAATAACACCCACTACCCGTAAATACTAAACATTGTTACATAGAGGCCTATTCCGTTAGATTTTTTCTGTTAATTACTATTGATGGCAGCACAAGTTCAATTTTTTAAGGTAAAAAATACTTTAATATATATTGTCAAAAGACTATATTCTTTTGTAAAGTGAAAAGACAAAACTACCCTTTCACTTACTTTCCCTTTCCCTTTCCCTTTCCCTTTCCCTTTCCCTTTGCTTTCTTCGTCGTCTTCATTTAAAGAGGGGAGAGAGAGAGGAGAGAGGGAAGGAAAAAAACGAAAAAGGGAGTTGATGACGGAGGGAATGCGTAAAGAGAGGAGGGGAAGGGAATTCTTTGCAGGATTTTTCGGTTTTTGAGTTCTTGTTGCTATTGGCAGGGGGATTCTGAGAAAGAAAAAAAATTCAGTTTGATAAGAAAAAAGGTCTGAGAGAAAGAAAGAGTGTTTTGAGGGAAAAAAAAAAGGAAGAAAATTCTCCCTCTTTCTCCGTAAATCTCCCAGTGGCTTCGTTTATCAAGATTGTATGTTCTAGATCTGCTTCTTCAAACATTCCGGTGATTTCGGTTTGATTAGATCGATGATCAGAGAGACTTCGTTAAGAGAATTATCATCGTTTTTGTTGGCTATTTGAGGGGAAAAAACGCAGAGCTCAAGGAGGAGGCAAGAAAAGAATAAAAGAATAGGGGTTTCGGCTAGGGTTAGAAGCATTGGCTTCTTCTTCAATTAATTTTTTTTCTTAATATTGGTTCCATGAATGATCATCTTCATCTCAGACGACTCATTTTCATCATTGATTCTATCGATGATAGCCTCCGGTCAACGATGCTGTAAATCTCTAAGGCTGAATGGAGGAAAGAGGGTTTCATATGGTTTTGAGAGAGGAAAGGGTTATCTCCTTTGATGACCGCAGTTTCTATCTTTGTCGCGGTTATCCGATAATCATCTGATCGATAATCAGATTCTACAACTCTTTAAGACCTTCGATTTTCGTTGTGGATTTATGATTCTTCAGAATCATCCGATCTCCATTATGGCTTTGCAACTCTTCTATATTTTTCTGGAAAAAAAATTATCCAATCATCAACGAGGCATCTGCAACTCCTTGGGATCTCCATTTGTCTCATTCTTTTAGATCTTGCGGTCTTCCTCAATGATTAGTAGCAGGATTTTCATTTTATCTTACGGCTATGATTCAGTTTCAATGAAATTCTCATGTCATCTCAATCCGTTCACTTTCAATATCTTTTTTGGGTTCCTGATCTGATGTATGATAAAAGGGGATTGAAAAGTGCGATAGAGGAAGGCAGAGAGAAAAAATTGGAAAAAATCAGATTGAGATAAGAAGAAAAGAAGAAAGTTGAACAGAAGGAGGTTCGTTCTTAATATTCAGAAAAGCGTCACATCGCATATGGAGAATTCAGAAAAGAAAGTTGGAGTGCGGATTGCAGTGGCGAATGCACATTTCACCTCAGTTAATCTGCCCGTGTCATAGATTTCAAACTGTGAATCTTTGATTCTGTAGGAAAATTCGTAATCATTGTCCATAACTTCTCTCGATCTTCCTAAGTGATTGGAAAAAGCTTTGGTGTAGAATTATCAAAACGTTATCGCTCTGTATGTGTGGAAGCTGCAGGTTGAGTTTCGGTAGCTCCGGTTGAACGTTGAAGTGAAGGGAGAAATGAAATCAAGTTTTTAATATAAGGGTTTGGTAAGGTTAATTTGGTCATTTCATCTTTTTCTATTTTTGGAAGGTTAAAAACTAATTTCAACAAAATAAAATTGTCTTTAAACTTTTTACTTAACATTGTTACTCAATCGGGTGCCATTGTAATTGTTGTGCATTTTAGGTTAGTCATTTTATTGTCATTGTATTTGGACCTTAGTCCAAAAACTGTATGAGTAAATTTTTTCAATATTTATTTGGAATAGCAATAAAGGTGGACTCCTTCAAAACCGTAATCACAGCCTCCTCCTTTCTAGCACAAGCACCGCCGGTGCCTCTACATCCAAACCCGGATCTCTTAGTTCTTCCATATTATGATTGCCTTTGACAAGATCTACTTTAGAGGTGGTGAAGCTCAGCAAACTTCAGAGGAGGAGAAGTAGCTGAAGTAACAGGCTACAACATTGATGGTGGTGGCTAAGGTCAAGATATCCTCGGTATTTAATCCAACGGTGGAGAAGATGACGCTTTATGTGGAGCAAAACCTGGCCGATGGGTTTGCATGATGAATTTCCAGGATCGGATCTCTTGATCCATACATACATTCAAGGAATCGGGTAAAATAAAGACCAGAAGTAGGGCTGCAACAGGGTCGGGTTGGGCCAGGTATTTGCAAAACATAACCCTACCCTAGGCCCTTTATAGTTAACCCTAAATTAGCACAACCCTGTCAGGGTCAGACAAATGTCCAACCCTAACCCTACCCTGGTAGGGTTCAACCCAACCCTGATTGACCCTGACTGGGTCGGGCCAAGCCAGGTTGACCCTGACTGAGAACTCATGGAGTCCAAAGGAACATATACTTTCCGAGGGGCCCAGATGAATTAAGTGGGCTTGAAGAAATTGGACCAAACGTAATGAGACCAGTTGCGGGAGTACTGGTGGAAGAGGACCAGAGTTTTGAAGTGCGGCAGGAGTCACACCACCAGATTGAGGACCAGAAGGCTTCTTAACTCGATCCCCATGCTTACCAAGAGGTGGAGAGGAGAGGAGAGGAGGCTAGAGGCTGCTTCAGAGTCTCAAAAAGAGTTAGGGCTGTGAGAGAGACTTAGAGTCGAGAAAGGCAGATTGTGAGTGTGTTATAAATTAGGGTTTCAAATTTTCAATATATATATATATATATATATATATATATATATATATATATATATATATATATATATATAGAGAGAGAGAGAGAGAGAGAGAGAGAGAGAGAGAGAGAGAGAGAGAGAGAAGGTTGGGGAGGGCGAGGCTCAGCCCAAGGCCTCAACCCTGACAGGGTTTTAAAAAAATTTGACCCTAAGCCGGCCTTATTGGTTGTTCAGGACAAGTTTGGCCCTGGCGGGGCTCAGGGCTGATTCGGACGGGTTAGGGTTGTCCGGATAAAACTTGCACCCCTAACTAAGAGCTTATCCATCCGTGTTGAAAGTTGAAACCATAGAAAGGTAAGGATGGTGGTAGGTATGTAACCGGACAAGGCTGGGTTGGAGCTTTAAAGCCCCATGCTCAACTCTAGGTTCCAAATTTAACTCAGCCCACACCGGACTTGATTGGGTTCGGCCGAACCCTACCAGGTCTGGCCGGGCCAACATGGCCCTGATTGACCACTTGCTCAACCTAGCCAAGAGCAGCTTAAAGTATGATATAATTATGTCAAATTGTTTATTATATATTTAATATTTATTATATATTATATATAATTAATTCATGTATTTTACATCTATTGTTTGTGTCAGGCACGGTCAGGCTTAAACCGATTGAGGCCTCGTCCTGGCCCCACCTCAGGTCTGAAAATCTCAATCCTGACTCAGATTGTGGGTCAATTGAAAAGACCAATCCTGGCCAAAACTCAGCGACAACGACCCAATCTTGCACCCCAAGATAGTAGATCCTCATGCAATGAGACCTGCCCATCCAAAAGTTGATTTGCCATTTACGTAACGTTCTAGAATCTTTCACTATCATGCATGTTTCTTTCGAAAGCCACGTAGCACTTCGCACTTTTAATCCCTTTAAAATCCCTTTTGAAGCTGCTGCCCAATTCATTTGTGGCTGTTACTTGGGAGAGTAGCTCACCTATTCCGTGGGTCCCATATTTCAGAATTGGGTTTCATACTTTATGGATGGTCATTGAAATGTTTAGAGAGAACACACTTACATAGAAATGACAAGAATTCAAAACATAAAACCATAGAAACCATGATAAACTGGATCAGATTTTGATTATGTTCTTCCTTTTTGGAACCGTTTGGACCTTTTTTTTTTAATCGTTAATTTTTATAACCATAATGTTAATGGTATTCGAGTGGTTGGAATGGAAAAACAAATATGAAAAGTTAAATACAAGAAGCTAGACTTGATCCGAACCTGTGACCTTTTGAAATAAAATGAAAGGATTAAACGCTTTAAGTCAATTCAATGATCCAACCTACATTGTGGCTCTGATATCAATTGAAAGAATTAAAAGATCGTTATGATAAATCAATGAACATGAAACCCTAAAATCAATTTTATGTCAATTCAATGATCCAACCTGAATTGTGACTCTGATATCAATTGAAAGAATTACAAAATCATCATGATAAATCAATGAATAGGAAACCTTAAGCATGAGATTGAATAATAACTTGTACTTGGATTCATAACGATTTTAGAAGATTATTCATATCGTATTCGCTTGATTTTTTTTTTTATATTTTCTTCTTTAAATACAGGTAGATTTAGCAATTATTGGGGGATTGTCACAAGAGTGAGGTATTCAAATTCTCTCCTCTTAGGGGTTCGGGAGGAAGGTGACTCCCTCCATCGATGTTTGATATGTGGGTGTCGGTTAGATATGAGCCCTCCATCTAAGCTGATGCATCAGTCAACACCCCTGTTGGCTCACCTTATTGGCTTGGATGGAGGGCTTAGATTCAATCGATACCCACGTGTCGAACATCGACTGCAGGGACTCACCCTCCTCCCAAGATTTGGGAGAAGAGGATGTGGATCCAAGAGTGAGAGTATGGATTAATTCTGAAAAAAATAACAAACAAAGCCTTTCCATTAAGGACTTGGTTGTTAACTGTAGGCCTATATATAGCTTGATACTTTAAGACGTTTAATTGAATACTCCATTACCTTATTTAAGGAGATCACTTCCGAGATTAGGCACGCTTGGAAAATCAGGTTTTGATTCACTTGCCTAAATCAAGTAATTTTTTTTGTAAACCTAGTCGAGAGTCATGAAGACTCGACCAGGTCAAGAAATAACATGACTCGCTCATAACTCGGCTGTATTTACAGAGACTCGAATTTCAACCGAATCACATGTTACCAGGAGATCCCGGTCGAATTCAAAATTTAACCATGATGATGGCTCCGAATGTAATTAAATGTGAAACTAGGGTCCATTAATTCATTACCAATAACTTGAGTAAATGTGAAAACTAAAAAGTACGAACTAAAACTAAAGTCTAAAACGAAAGTGTAAAAGTAAAACGGTAAAAACCTCAAAGAAAAAAAAAATCAGCTACCACCTAAAATAGTTTTGAAACATCACCTATCACCCACAATTTTCAAAAAAATTAGTTACACTCAAGTAACTAATGGAGGAGATTGAAATCACTGTTAGACATTTTTACTCTTTTTGTTTTTTATTCCAAAATTTTAGAAGCTAGTAAAACGACTAATATAACCCTTCACATTCGTTTTATAAACAGCCCAATAACCCCTTCAGTTGTCTCTTCTTCAAATCTACGAAATTGTTCCTGCGTACTTCCATGTTGATCAATGATTCTCGTTCCTTCCCCAATATTTTGACGAACAACAAACAGAGTTCTTCATTCGAATACAAAGCACAATGAGATTTGATTGTTGATTTTCAACCTCCAAAGGCATTTCAAATCTGAGATTTTAACGCTAGAAAGCACACATCCACTGTAAACAAGAAAAATTAGATCATGAGAAAAAGAGAAATCAAAGTAGGGAAATAGGAAAATTGTAAATTGGAAGCACACATCCCTTATAAATCAAGGTAGGGAAATAGACTGGTCTCGCATGGGAGATGTCAAAACTCTGAGGAAAGAGGGTTCTTCTTGGTCATCAAACTCTCAAAGAAATCGGAAGATAAAATCTGAAGAAAAAACACCATCATCGAATCGATTGAAAAAAATCATAGTACTCAGAGATTAAAATAAGGAACTCAAATCATCACCGATTGTTGTTACAGTGGCAGAGAAGAAACCAACAATTCAAAATGTATAGCTGAAAAATAAAAAATACTGTGGCTTGGGACGATTGAAGGTATATCCAAAATGAAATCATCACCAGAGATGAAATCGAAATGAAGATATGCCATAGTATTACGAACTGTCAAACTTAGACTTTGGAGACGAAGACTAAGTTAGATTCTCGTCTCTGTATTTGAAGTTTGACATGGTATCAGAGCTCTACGCTCACTTCTTTGTTCTTCTTCAACCTTCGTTCTTGCAACTTCGTCATTCTTTCATTTTTCTTCACTTAACAACTTTCAACAGTTAAGATTGATATATTTTACTTTTTTTACATATCTTTCTGTCTTTCTACTCTGGCCTCATGAAAGTGTGATTTTAGGGTTTTGACTGTTTTTGATCTGTTTATTCTATGTTTTCTTTCAGATCTGCATCTTACTTTGTACAGATCTGCTATTCTTTTGTACAGATCTGCTATTCTTTTGTACAGGTCAACTATTCCTTTGTGATCGTTGTTATTTCCAGCAATTGTGAAATTTTTGTTCAGATCTAAACTCTCTACTTCTGACCTGCATTCTCTATCCAAATCCGAGTTTTCAGCTTCAGATCTGAGTTTTTCTCAGTGATTGGTGATCTTGTTCTTTACTTCAGATCTGTAATCTTTGGACGTTTCTCTAGAATTTCACGTGGCTTCAATTCCGTCTTCATTTTTTTCGTCTCCCTCTTCTCTCTTCTCTATAGTCTATTTGACACAAATAGAAATCAAAGTAAGATTAATGGATTGCCATTGCCATGAACTCCAGAATCAAAAGAAAGATGGTTCCAGAATTGAAGAGAAGATTGTTGCCATCACGCATGTCAAAAATCGGAGGATAGATTGTTGTCGAAGCAGAAAATTTTAGAAATCCCAAGAATCGAACCAGTTGAAGCTTTTTTCCCTCTTTCCGGCCTTTCTGCCGATTCGGCCGATGGATTCATTCCATAAAAGCAAAGAAGGTGAAAGCGATGTTGAGGTATCGTTGTCACACCCCAATTCCGGCCGAACCAGAAGTGTGAGTGAACCGTCACTGAACCAATGATTCACACCAGGGTCTCAATAAGACCGTGTCCACTCATACAAACCATTGCACATAACCATAATCAGGATATAAAAAAATACAGCGAAAGTCTTAAATTAAATGAACTAAGTGATCTATTGATAAATAAATAAAATATCAAGTTATTCTCCACACCAAAACGTAATTAATATCCTTACATCACTTTATAAATCCAACTGAAAATAAATAAAATAATCCAAATAAACACCCTAGAGATACATGCAGAAAGGGCACTCGCATGAAACGTCATGCTCGTCCTCTTCTGCTTGTACGTCCAAAGCAGCCACGCCTCCGTACACTGGAGTGTTCAGGAAATCCTCCACCGTATAACCTGCATCAACATCTAAAAACATGTATATATATACAGGGTGAGCTCACATCTTAGCTCAGTAAGACAATCAGACAATGCAACAAACATATGCATGAGTAACATTCACATTATGGTCTGGTTTTATGTTTGCAGTGTGCTATAGAAAGGATTGGCGGCCACCACACCTCTATACACGAGTGTGTGAAGCCGTCCAATGGATCAAACACCACTATCATCCCACATGCACCCACCATAGAATAGAGATAGAGCTAAGGTGTCCGGATCAAACACAGCCAACACCTCCCCTGTTACTCTACCCATACCAACACGTAAGCTCATATTGGCGAGGGCTTGCAAACTGGGCTCGCAACCAACCAATCCTATATGTCATCACAGTAGGCCGTATCCCAGCACAGCTCCCTACGGCATAGACATAGAGCTAAAGTCTAGTGGCCAGGCCGGAGACCACAATGCCACTTCCTCCCCCTGATACCCTACCTGCACCAAGCATGCTAAGACAAAACGATACGAAAGGTGCTAGTGTGAGGAATGATCCCAAACCTCCAGTCCTTCCCATTCCACACACCAACAAAAACAATCACATGCCTAACAGTCACATCCTAGCATAGCGAGTATGCATGAACAATAATAATAACTAAAAATAAAGGATGACATACGAGTATGCACAAACATCATACCATAGAATCATGGTCATTAACAATAATTTACTGTTTATTGAATCATTAGGGTTTAGGTTTGATTTCCTTACCTGACGCTTGTTTGATAGCTCGCTCCGCATCACAAGGTCCAAACGTGCTATCACAAGGTCCTACACAATGTTAGGTTTAATTAGAATAGTTTTTCCTTAGGTTTACGTTGGTCGGAAAACCAATTGGGTCAAAACACTCTTCACAGAGCATATCGGTCACAGGTACCGATCGCAGCACTGTAGGGAAAAGTGCGACAGGTATGGTCGATCGGTCCCCACAGACCAGTCTCCAGGAGGTACCGGTCGCAGTACCGATCGCATATGGTGCGACCGGTATGGTCGAGCGGTATGTCTCCGGAAGACCATACATCGAATCTCGCCTTTTGTCGGTCGCCCCCTATTGATCCTAGGGTTTCTCCTACACATTCTAGGTCTGAGCACTTAGTTAGAGTTGTTTCCAATTCCATTCAAGTCCTAGTTTCGATGATCTTCAACCTAGAACTTGAATCTAGGGTTTATCGACTAGATTAGGGTTTGACGGTAAAATAGGGTTTAGATCAATACCTTGCTTTGCATGGTATCGATCCAGACATAATTAACCATCCTAGAATACTTAATGTAGAGGAAGGTTTAAGCACTTACCGTTGACTCGCGGTAATGTGTTCTTCGTCGAACGACAATGGCGGCTCTTCCCTCTCCTTCCTAGCTTCTTCTCCTTCTTCAACCTCTTTCTCCTCTCTAGGATTTGTAAGGATCAATGAGAGAGGTTTTATGAGGTTTAAGGGTCCTTATATAGGCTAGGGTTAGGTTTAGAAAGCCTCCTAACATTAGGAAAGTCCTTCGGTTCGAAATTTAGAAAGTGGGACCCGCAGAGATCCTTTTTCGGATCCAAGTCTGCGCAGGCCATACCGGTCGACCATCGACCGGTACCATAGACCGGTACCATCGACCAATATCCAATTTTTCATACTTGAATTGGTCCGATTGGTCCGATTTCATACCTGGTTGTCATCCTTTGTCCTGTTTGGTCCAGTGATGATTGGAAGACCTGTTACGACATGAATTAAAGATTTAGATCGGATTCATGAGTGCGGGTCTTACAACTCCCCCACCCTTAAAAGAAATTTCGTCCCCGAAATTTACATGTAGGTTTCACAACTCCCCCACCCTTAAAATAAATTTCGGCCTCGAAATTTGAACGTACCTTGGTCGTCAAAAAGGTTAGGGTATTCCTTACACATTGCGTTCTCCTCCTCCCAAGTGATTTCTTCTACATCTTGGCTTTTCTAATGCACTTTCGCATAATGGATATCCTTGCTTTGGAGATGTCGTACCTTTCGGCTTTTGAGCATCACAGGTACTACTTCAAACGTCAAGTCCTCTGTCAAGTCTGGTGGGTTTGTTGTCAAGATGTGCGATGGATCCCTGATGTACTTCTTCAATAAAGAAACATGGAACACATCATGAATGCTTGACATGGATGGTGGTAGAGCCAGTTGATATGCCACATTGCCACATCTGGTCAAAATCTCGTATGGTCCCATATACCTGGGGCATAGCTTCCCCTTCTTACCAAACCGTTTCAGACCTCGCACATGTGATATCTTCAAGAACACTTTATCACCCACTGCAAACTCCAAATCTCGACGTCGGTTATCTACATAGTGCTTTTGTCGAACTTGAGCTGTTTTCACTCTTTCTTTAATTTGATCAATCACTCGATAAGTTTATTCGACGAACTCCGGTCCTACAATCCTTCTCTCTCCCACCTCATTCCTTAACAGAGGTGTACAACATTTCTTCCCATAGAGTGCCTCATATGGAGCCATTTGGATCGTAGCCTGGTAACTATTATTATAAGCAAACTCAATAAGCGATAGCTTCTCGTCCCAAGCTCCTTTGAAATCTAGGGTACATGCTCGGAGCATATCTTCTAAAATTTGAATAGTTCTTTCTGATTGCCCGTCCGTCTGAGGGTGAAAAGCTGTACTAAACTTCAACTTGGTTCCCATAGCTTTCTGTAATCCTTCCCAGAACTTTGATGTAAAACGGGGATCTTTGTCAGATACTATACTTTCTGGGACGCTATGAAGTCTGACTATATTATCCACATATAGCTTGGCCAGCTTCTCCATGGTATACTGAGGTCTGACAGTGATGAATCGAGCTGTCTTAGTAAGTCGATCGACTATAACCCATACTGCATCCACTGACCTTGGTGTCAAGGGTAGGCCAATGACGAAATCCATTGTGATACAATCCCACTTCCATGCTGGCTCCGATAGTGGTTGTAGAAAACCTACGAGTCTCTGTCTTTCTACTTTAACTTGTTGGCAATTCAAACATTGGAATACGAATCGAGCTACATCCGCTTTCATACCCCTCCACCAATATAATCTTCTTAAATCATGGTATATCTTAGTGCTTCTTGGATGTACCAAATATGGGGTGTAATGAGCTTCTGTCATAACTCTATCTCTGATATTTGAGTTCTCACTCTCAGGTATACATAATCGTCCACGATACCTGAGTACCTTGTCTGAATCCAAGGTAAAGTCAGGATTGCTTTTACCCTTCTCTAGATCTTCTCGCACAGTCATGATGTGTGGATCATGTAGGATTGCTACTTTGACCTCATCTATTAAATCCGATGAATTTTTCAAGGCTGTGAACATCAATGTAAACTTATGAACTGGATCTCATGCAGTCTCTAATATAAACTCTTCATCATTCTCTATTGAGCTTGAGGCTGCAGCACACAATGCAGCATTTGTACTAGGTCCTGCCTCCGGTTTCAATGCCCACTTTCTGCTTAGGGCATCAGCCACAACATTTTCCTTACCCGGATGGTACTGGATATCACAATCATAATCTTTTAATAGTTTCAGCCATCTCCTCTGTCTCATATTCAGGTCCTTACGAGTAAAATGGTAAGTTAAACTCTTGTGATCCGACTTAATCTGAAACTTTTCACCGTAAAGGTAGTGTCTCCAAGTCTTGATTTCATGAATAATCGCTGCTAACTCCAGATCATGAGTAGGATAGTTTTTTTCGAGCTCTTTCAGCTGTCTTGATGCGTAGGCAATCACCTGTTCTCCTTGCATCAACACACATCCAAGATCCAACCCTGAGGCATCCGTATATAGGGTAAACGGAATGCCTGGTGCTGGGATGGTCAAGATAGGTGCAGAGAGTAGCCTTGACTTCAAGGTCTGAAAGCACTTTTCACACTCATTCGTCCATATGAACTTTTCTCCCTTCTTGGTTAGTCTGGTAAGTGGTACGGCAATCCTTGAGTAGTCTTCCACGAATCTTCTATAGTAACCAGCCAAACCAAGGAAACTACGAATCTCCGCAACTGATTTCGGTGCTTCCCATCCTACTATAGCTGCTATCTTGCTTGGATCTACCTTGATACCGTCTGCTGATACTACATGACCCAAGAAGGCCACTTCCTTCAGCCAAAATTTACACTTCTTGAACTTGGCGTAAAGCTTCTCCCTTTTCAGCCGTTATAGGGCTGCTCTCAAATATGTTGCATGAGCCTCCCTGTCCTTTGAGTATACCAAGATGTCGTCGATGAATACGATGATCGAAGTGTCCAACATATCATGAAACACTCGATTCATCAGTTCCATGAACGACCCTGGAGCGTTAGTCGACCCGAACGACATTACCAGGAACTCATAATGCCCATACCTTGTTCTGAAAGTCGTCTTTGGAATATCTCCTGCCTTGATCTTCAATTGGTGATACCCTGATCTAAGATCAATCTTCGAGAAAACCTTTGCACCCTGCAACTGATCGAACAGATCATTGATCCTAGGCAAAGGGTATCGATTCTTGATAGTTAACTTGTTCAACTCTTGGTAGTTGATACATAGTCGTACACTACCGTCCTTCTTCTTTACGAACAATACAGGTGCTCCCCATGGCGATTTGCTTGGTCGTATGAAACCCTTATCTAGTAATTCTTGTAATTGGGTCTTCAGCTCCTTTAATTTTGTAGGGGCCATCCTGTACGGTGCCTTAGACACCGACGCCGACCCTGGCATGAGGTCTATCATGAACTCTGTAGCCCTGTCTGGAGGTAGACCTGGTAGATCTTCTGAAAATACATCTAGAAACTCTCATACCACATCTAGATCTTCCATCTTTGGCACCTTTGCAGTGATGTCAACTACAGACACTAAGTACCCCACTCCTCCCTTCTCTAAGCATCTCTTAGCTTTTAGGGTAGAGAGGATCAGCTTCCGCTTCCTAGGTAACTTGGTTCCAGTGAAGCTAAACTCCTTTCCCATATCATCTTTAAACACAAGTTTTCTTTCAACACATAATAAGCTAGCTGAATGATGGCCTAGCCAATCCATTCCCATGATGACATCAAAGTCTGCCATCTCGAGTTGAACTAGATTTGCTTCTAGGTTTTGGCCCTCAATACTAACTGTACATGGCCCATAGTATTCATTCAACGCCACTTCTACTCCCAACGGAGAGAGAACTATCGAGCTTGGGGTTAAATACTTGACAGGTAACTCCATTCGCTTCCCAAAAGACATAGAAACAAAGGAGTGCATGGCCCCAGAGTCAAAGAGTACTCTGGCGGGTACACTATCTATATTTCCAGTTCCTGAAATTAATTATCCCTTAGTTCTACATGCTCAAACACAACAACAGTAAGCCAAATAGTAAGGGATGTAATCATACCAGTAACCACATCAGGTGATGCGGATGCCTCCTCAATGGTGACTGCGAATATCTTTCCTTGCTGTGGCAGTTGCTTCTTGGGTAGAGTACAGGTCTTTGCATAATGACCCAATTGCTGACAGTTGAAACATTTGACATTTGGGTTCTGTCCAGCAAACTATGATGGTGGTGGTGCAGTAGTGTTCCTTGCAGGCCCCACAACAGACTGAGCCCTGTATGACCGAAATGGTCTGGTATTACCTCCACCTGAAGTCTCAGTAGCAGGCCTCTTCAGTCCCCTGTTTTGAGCAAAGAAGCTATCTTTTTGGCTGGATTCAATTACCCTGGCAATCTGTACGGCCTCATTACAAATTTTCTTTTCCAAACCCAAGACGTGCTCTCAAATACTTCCTCACAATCCCATGGTGAACCTACGGGTCTTGGTTTCTTCTTCTTGCATGCTTGTCGGAGCGAAGAAGAACAGCTCTTCATATCTCTGCTGGTAAGCATCAATAGTCGACTGGGATTGTTGCAGGTTCAAGAATTCCTTCTCCATTTGATCACGAAAGCTCTCCGAAATGTACTTATCAAAGAAGGCTCCCTTGAATATTGCCCAATTGATCTGAGTGTGCTTTACCTTTAAGTATGACCGGGTAGAATTCCACCAGGCATTTGCATCTTCCTTGAGCATGTGCGTAGCAAACAACACCTTCTTATCCTCTGTACAAGTCATCAGACGGAAGTTCTTCTCTATTTCAGCAACCCGCTGTGCAGGCCACAGTGGTTTCCCTAGTTTTCCTGTGAAAGTAGGGGGTTTCAATTTTAGGAACCTATCCACTGCTCGGCTTAGGTCATTCTGTCCCTGTGCATTCATTCCATACCATGGTGGTGGGTATGGATAGATCCCTTGATAGACAGATGACGATGGAAATTGGTGTGGTGGTTGTAGATTCTGTCCTTGGCCCATCGGCCCAGTGCTACCATCCATTGGCAGGGTGGTGTTATTTCCCCTAGATTCAGGTGTACCCTCTGTAGGGATATATCCTGGTGGCCTGAACATCTTCAGCATCTCGTTCAGGAATACTTTCTGCTGAGCTTCCATCTGATAAACCAGATTCGTCACAATTGTCTCAGAGTTAGTGTGAGGAGGTCCTGACAAATTTGTTGGTGCTCTGGGACTCTGCCTTTCTCGCAGCCTCAGAGTCACGCAGGAGCAGGTACACTGGCTCAGGGTAGCTTATGAGCGTGACTATGACATCACGGACCCTATTCCTCCTATGCTCCATCCCATGATAGGTCTTTTATTTTCTCTCTCTCACAGCATGGTTTATATATCAGGGTAACTGTCCGGCTTGTGGACTGTACCTTGTGGCACCATTAACTTATCACTCTTTGGATGTTTTTATGATTATATAATTTTTCTTCTTACTTGTTATAGAAAATTATGATCAATCTACTTGTCACTATGGTTTTCTCACTAGAGCATGTCTATTTATTAATTCTACCTTTAGTATAGTATATTATGCTCTTTCGTATTTAGTATCGAAATCAAACAGGTGCTTAGGGTGTGTTTTTATTAAGACTTTTAAATTCTTCCTATCTCAGTTCATTGACTCAGTTAAGTGCAAATATGGTCTGTTGGACAAAGCCTAAGAGCTATGTTACTAAGTTGTCACACCCCAATTTCGATCGAACCAGAAGTGTGAGTGAACCATCACTGAACCAATGGTTCACACCAGGATCTCAATAAGACCGTGTCCACTCATACAAACCATTGCACATAACCATAATCAGAATATAATAAAATACAACGAAAGTCTTAAATTAAATGAATTGAGTGATCTATTGATAAATAAATAAAATATCAAGTTATTCTCCACACCAAAACGTAATTAATATCCTTACATCACTTTATAAATCCAACTGAAAATAAATAAAATAATCCAAATAAACACCCTAGAGATACACGCATAAAGGGCACTCGCATGAAACATCATGCTCGTCCTCTCCTGCTTGCATGTCCAAAGCAGCCATGCCTCCGTACACTGGAGCGTTCAGGAAATCCTCCACCGTATAACCTGCATCAACATCTAAAATCATGTATATATATATATATATATATATATATATATATATATATATATATATATATATATATATACAGGGTGAGCTCACAACTTAGCTCAATAAGACAATCAGACAATGCAACAAACATATGCATGAGTAACATTCACATTGTGGTCTGGTGTTTGCAATGTGCTATAGAAAGGATTGGCGACCACCGCACCTCTATACATGAGTGTGTGAAGCCGCCCAATGGATCAAACGCCACTGTCATCCCACATGCACCCACCATGGAATAGAGATAGAGCTAAGGTGTAAGACCCGTGTCAATTTAACCCGGTTTTACCATCTTGAACCAGGTTTACCCATCATGGTCGAGTCAAATGGACCAAGGGCAGAAGGAGATCGAGACCGGTACAAAATCGACCCAAAACACTAATCTAGGGGAGGGCGCACACCCAAAGGGAGGGGGTCGGACCTCCCAAAATAGAAAGTCGACCCCGGTTTGAAGGGAGGGTCGGACAGCAAGACCCTAGGGTCGACGGGATCATCGACCCTCCCATCGACCCTCGGTTTCGACGAAACCGAAATAGGAAATTTCCTAATTTTCGGTTGGGATTCTTTCCAAATCTCAATGGGATATTATAGGATATTCCTAGTCTATTTAAAGGACGCCCTAAGCCACTTTCACTCCTTTCACAACCTAATTGAATGAGAGAAAGAGAGAAGAAGGAAGGAGGAAGAAGAGAGGCTAGGAAGAAGGCTAGCAAAAAGGAGAAGAAATTGCAGAGAAAAGTAACTTCTCGGGTATGGATATTAATTCCATGAGTTTTATAGACCTTAGTTTAGTTATGGTTGAGTGTAGGATTTCGGAGAAACCCAAACCACCATCCATGGTTAGGTTTTCATGGAAAACCATAGGAGGATGCACAAAAAGGAAAAAGATGGTTTATACATGGTTCTAGACCATGGATTGACTGTTGAATGAATCTAGGAAGCAAGTCATAGAACCCCAAACACGAAGAATGGATTAAAAGTGGAAATAGACCAGAGTGCACCGAGGGTCGCACCGAGGGTCGATAGACCATCCGACCCTAGGTGTTTCGACCACGACCCCGCATTCGGGAAGTCGGAATGGAGGGAGGGTCGATAGACCCATCGACCATAGCATCGACCCTAGCGTCGACCCTCGATGACAAAATGGTTTTAAATTCTGAATTAATTCTAAATAAATTCTATCGACTTTGTTAGGTTTGCTAGCAAATAATAACATATAAAGGGATTTTAAAGCTTGGAAAAGTATAGAGCAAGCAAGGAGGAACCTTAACCCCAAACTAAATTGGTTAATAATAAATTATTTTCTATTTCTTGAGTCCATGCCATGTTTGATTCTATGTGAAATGTTTGTAATGTGCATACAAGATGCCATCCAATATTTCTATTACTTGTCCATGCATATTTACTTTATTGTTTATAACATGAGATGAGAGATGATAGGAATAGGCATGTGATTGTATGTGTGTGGTTGATGTGCTTGATGCTAGCGAGTATCGGGGAGGGTGATGAGAACGCCAATAAACGTAACCTTTGGCGGGTCTCGCAAGACTTTAGCTCTATCTCTAACTCAAGTCTTGTGCATTGGCACGTCAACGCCATTACCTAGCGGAACTAATGTCGTAGAGTATCGGGAGGTGGTCCGGTCCTTGTATCTCGACTCTACGGGGGCCTTAGCTCTATCTCTATGGATGTCGAGGGATCTGGGGTGAGGCCTTGGATACACGTTTGGCATAGGATTGGTTAGCAGCGAGCCCGGTTGCAAGCCCTCGCTAACGGGGGCTTACGTGTTGGTATAGCATTATATAGCAATAAACGTTAACTTTTTGTATAATGTTATGGAGGGTGGATGGGGACGACGATAAACGTAACCTTCGGGCGGGCTTCCACACCCGGTATAGAGGCGGTGTCAATAAACGTTAACCTTTGACCACCCAACCTTTCATTGCACATTGCAAACTATAAACCAAGACCAAAGATATAAATTGATTTTTGCATGCAATGTATTGTTGCATTGTTTTGGCTACTCACGAGCCGTGTTATGTGCTCACCCCCGACGCCGAATATTTTAGTTGAGATGCAGGTTATACGGTTGAAGATACGGAAGCGCGGCATACGGAACGTAGCAGCTATGGAAGTTGGAGCGAAGACGATACACACGACTCCTCTTACGAGTGCAACTCGTGTGTATTCGATAGATATTTTGTAGGTTTCTTTATTGGATTTATAAGACATGTATTTGGTATTTAAATATTAGTCCGAGTTAGACGAGAATAATTTGCTATTATTTATGGGTATCATCTTAGTTCTCAGTTCATATTATTTATAAATTTTCCGCTATTGTGTATTACTCTGATTATGATTGTGGATGCGTGTAAAGTTTGGATAACGCGAGGATAGCCAATTAGAGATCCTGGTTGAGCCGTTGTTTATTTAGCGGTTCATCACACCATTCTGAAGTGTGCGGAATTGGGGTGTGACATAAGGCGTCCGGATCAAACACCGCCAACACCTCCCCTGATACTCTACCCATACCAACATGTAAGTCCCTATTGGTGAGGGCTTGCAAAATAGGCTCACAATTAATCAATCCTATATGTCATCACAGTAGGCCCTATCCTAGTACAACTCCCTACGGCATAGAGATAGAGCTAGATTCTAGTGGCCAGACCGGAGACCACAGTGCCACTTCCTCCCCCTGATACCCTACCCGCACCAAGCATGCTAAGACAGAACGATACGAAAGGTGCTAGTGTGAGGAATGATCCCAGACCTCTAGTCCTTCCCATTCCACACACCAACGAAAACAATCACATGCCTAACAGTCACATCCTAGCATAGCGAGTATGCATGAATGATAATAATAACTGAAAATAAAGGATGACATGCGAGTATGCACAAACATCATACCATAGAATCATGGTCATTAACAACGATTTACTGTTTATTGAATCATTAGGGTTTAGGTCTGATTTCCTTACCTCACGCTTGTTTGAAAGCTCGCTTCACGTCACAAGGTCCAAACGTGCTATCACAAGGTCCTACACAATGTTAGGTTTAATTAGAATAGTTTTTCCTTAGGTTTACGTTGGTCGGAAAACCAACTTGGTCAAAACAATCTTCACAGAGCAGACCGGTCACAGGTACCGGTCGCAGCATTGTGGGGAAAAGTGCGACCGGTATGGTCGACCGGTCCCCACAGACCAGTCTCTGGGAGGTACCGGTCGCAGTACCGATCGCATATGGTGCGACCGGTATGGTCGACCGGTATGTCTCCGGAAGACCATACACGGTTCTCGCCTTCCGTCGGTCACCCCCTATTGATCTTAGGGTTTCTCCTACACATTCAAGGTCTGAGCACTGAGTTAGAGTTGTTTCCAACTCCATTCAAGTCCTAGTTTCAATGATCTTCAATCTAGAACTTGAATCTAGGGTTTATCGACTAGATTAGGGTTCGACGGCAAAATAGGGTTTAGATCAATACCTTGCTTTGCATGGTATTGATCCAGACATAATTAACCATCCTAGAATACTTAATGTAGAGGAAGGTTTAAGCACTTACCGTTGACTTGCGGTAATGTGTTCTTCGTCGAACGGCAATGGCGGTTCTTCCCTCTCCTTCCTAGCTTCTTCTCCTTCTTCAACGTCTTTCTGCTCTCTAGGATTTGTGAGGATCAATGAGAGAGGTTTTATGAGGTTTAAGGGTCCTTATATAGGCTAGGGTTAGGTTTAGGAAGCCTCTTAACATTAGGAAAGTCCTTCGGTTCAAAATTTAGAAAGTGGGACCCGCAGAGATCCTTTTCCAGATCCAAGTCTGCGCAGGCCATATCGGTCGACCATCGACCGGTACCATAGACCGGTACCATCGACCGGTATCCAATTTTTCATACTTGAATTGGTCCGATTGGTCCGATTTCATACTTGATTGTCATCCGCTCGTCCCGTCTGGTCCAGTGATGATTGAAAGGCTTGTTACGACATGAATTAAAGGTTTAGATCGGATTCATGGAGTGCGGGTCTTACAATCGTTGTCTTTGGAAGATGGCTAATCTATTCTGTTGCTTTGAGGTTTTCCTGGATCTCGTTTTATTCTCTTGCTTTTCCACTCTCCTCCCCATCGCCTTCAGAATCTCTGGCAAGTTTTTCCAGGATCTGTGTAAGGTACTCATCAACCCTCGCTTCGTCTTCCTTGTGGGCTAAAATCGTCTTTCAATATTTCCTTAAGAGTATTATTGTCCATTTTATAAACGATTTTAGATGACATCAGCAACTAATGGGATTCATTTAACGAAGTGGATCTATTTGATTAATGGTGGTAAACATTTGGGTGGTAGTTGATGTTTTTTTTGAAAAGTGTGGGTGGTAGGTGATATTTCCAAACTATTTTGGGGGGTAGCTGATTTTTTTCAAACCTCAAACTTTCCTGATACCCTATTTTGAAGAAAACCTTGGCCGATGAGACCCAACTCTACAACTCCCGGTAGAAAATCTTTCATTTTTCTCTTATTTTCGTCGGCCCTTCTACTTTCTTGTGGAAAATCCTCACCCTTCTCTCTCTCTCTCTCTCTCTCTCTCTCTCTTTCTCTCTCTCTCTCTACCTCACAAATCACAATGGCTCTTCTGTTTATCAGTTTTTCTCTATTTCTCTCGTGTTTTATGTTCAACTTGAATGAATGTTGAATGATGAATAATTCATTTTAGTAAAGATTATGGGTACCTCCCCTGTAGTTTGCCCGTAACTCAGGTATGTTGATGCTAAAAACTTCTCTAGCTGAGTTGAAGGCCACATCAGCTAGGTAGTGCACGAAGTAACCGAGTTGGTGAACCTGAGATGAGTTGTTGAAGAGATGACCGAGTTGTATTCAGTTATACACAAGTTGTGGTAAACCTCCTGAAATCAAAGAGTAAGTCATCGAGAGGTTGAATGGGTAGTCCGACAGTCACTCTGATGCTTAAGTTAGTTCTCAGATCAAGTAGTATGAAATATTATAAAAAGAATAATTCTTGAGAATGGAGTAAGATTTGAGTCAAGAGAGAATGAATGTAAAATTATCTGTGCCTTTACCTTTGTTCTCCAGTGTATATAGAAAAACCTAAGACACTTTCCGAAGTGGTCCGAGTTACCCATGTAGTGGAGAAATTGTTTGGATGGCGGTTTACCCTTGGATGAGGATCCAACAGTAAGGGTGATGGCAGTTACCAACGTCATGGTACGTAATGCTAAGTACATAGTCACTGAGTGGGCCGGGAGGTGGTTTCCTACCGGAATGGGAAACCACTAGCTTCAATGTGCTTACGACACATGTCTTCTTGTGAATGCCCCTGATTCTTGGGACAGGTGTCACTTCATCATTGGTTGATGAGGTTGTATTAACAAGGTAGACCTTAAACGTTTCAAACAATTACAACTCTCTTTTTTTTTTTTTTTTCGGGATAGTGTAAACTTTGGGTTAAATGGACAAATATACCCTTGAGTCCTTTCAAGTAAACTGTCACTTCCATATGGAAATACCTTTTTAACCTTCAATGCAGTGCAATGGGACTCCCCAAATAAAATTGAATCACCTAATCACAAGCCACGCAGGAAAATCTTCTATGTCATTGTGTCAGCGCCTTTGAGCACCTTTATTTGAACTGTCAGATTGGCATTGAGTAGACGTGGCCTCATGCAGACCATTGATATGGATTCACTTTTCTCTTTATTACCAAAAAAAAAAAAACCTTGAAACAATTAAAAAATGGCCTCTATGTACAATCTTTTGTGCAAATTATGTTTCTCAGGAGCGAAGCACCCAAGAAGTGCCTCTCAGAAACGAAGCACCCAAGAAGTGTCTCTCTCCTCGCATTAGGTCAAATAGTTGGCTGCAAAACCAATATTTAGCCAAAATTTCAAAGTGCAATGCTTTGCATGCGTGCGGTTGTGAGGCATGGGATTGCGTTGGTGCATGCTGATGCGTGTCGAACATTACCAAAAATAAATTATTTTACTTACAATTAATAGCAATGGCAAGTAAAGATCGATCCACAAAGACTAATTAATCAAATTGTCTACTTACCAAGGAAAAAGGGGGGGTTTTTTTCTGTAAATTAATTAACACAAGAATAACTTCTAAAAACATAATTAAGTGATAGAAATTCAATCAAAGATGATATTGATTCAAGGAAAATTACTCACGGTTGCAAATTGATCACTGTTGATTTTTGTTTCTTCTTGAACTATCTTGGCCAAATCTGTGGATTTAGCAATGGAGGGTTCAAGTTCTCTTCCATTCCATAATGTAATGACGCTTGTATTTTCACGTGGATTTATGATGGTCTGATATGGTAATTTTTCAAATCCTTGAGCTTCAAGTTTGCTTACTGAAGTTGTAAGTTGACCAATCTGCTTCTCTATATTCTGAATGCTATTTCTTGTCTCATGTTGGAACTGTTGTGTATTGCTAGCCAGTGCCTTAACAATCTCATCAAGTGACATATTCTGATTTACTTGATGTCTAGTTTGGAATGATGGTTGATAGCGGTTCGGTGCTTGTTGATTTCCATAACTCAGATTTGAGTGATCTCTTCATCTAAGGTTGTATGAGTTTGAGTATGGATCATACTTTGGATAAGGTTTCTCTCGAAATCCTCTCATAGAATTTGCTTGTTGGACTAGTGTATCTTCTTAAAGTGTGGGATACATATCCGTAGCATGATTAGTAGATGAGCAAATGCCACATGCCTTCACTGTTTGCAAATTTCCTACAGCCAATTGTCTCACCAAAGAAGTTACATAAGAAATCTAACGTTCAAGGTTTGATGTACCTACCTCATTAACTTTCTTCGATGTTTGCTCCATCCTTGTATCAAACTGTTGCGAATTTGCTGTCATATTAGAAATTAACCTCTTTGTGGCTTCTAGAGTTTTGTCAATTAAAGTTTCCCCACTAGAAGCATCCACCATATTCCTCTCCATCGGTAAACCCTTCATAAAAATATTGAATCAATAGTTGGTCGCTAATTTGATGGTGTGGGTAGCTTGCGCAAAGCTTCTTGAAGCATTCCTAATACTCATGTAATGCTTTTTCATGGTGTAGCCGAATTTCACATATCTCCTTCCTTATATTTGCTGCTTTGGATGCAGAGAAATATTTTTTTAAAAATTGACGTTTCATCTCATTCCATGAATTTATTGTACTGGAGGAAGGCAGTACAACCAATCTTTAGCATATTCATGTAAAGAGAATGGAAAAGCACGTAGCTTGATCAGTGCATCTGAAATACCTTGTGGTTTCATGCTAGAGCATACCACGTGAAATTCCTTCAAATGCTTGTGAAAATATTCTCCTGCGAGACCACGAAATTTGAGCAATAAATGTATTAGTCCCGATTTTAATTCAAACGTCGCTTCTGAAGTTGGGAATTCAATATACAAAGGTTGCTGGTTTAGATTAGGAGTAGCCAGCTCTGCCAAAGTTCTATTTTCAGCCATGGCTTCTTAAAATAGCAACTTACTAGAAACTATATCAGAAACAATCGCTTCTTTCGATGTTGAATCCTGTTCTGTCAGAATTTACTTAGTTTCTTTCCTTAGTCAGTACAAAGTTCTTTTGGGTTCTGGATCAAATATCAATTCATCAGAGTTGGAAGATCAAGTCATTAACCAAGATACCCATACAATCATTAAAAAACATTAACAAAAATAGCTAATTAAAAAAAAGAATTTTTTGCTATCCTTGTCCCTTGAAATAAGCTTCTTAGATTGCTCATACGTCCTCTAAAAACTCATGCGCGATCAGCACTTGTCAGAAAGACCACAGACACCTAAAACAAATAAAAACTTCACAACGAGGGTAAGGACACAAGTGACTAAACTAATTGAAATTAAATGGAGTAAAAATAATCACAATCTGCTTAAAACTAGTCCCCAACAATGGTGCCAAATTTGATGCGTGTCGAGCGCAACCAAAAATAAATTACTCCACTTACAATTAATAGCAATGACAAGTAAAGATCGATCCATAGAGACTAGTTAATCAAATTATCTACTTACCAAGGAATAAGGGGGAGGGGGTTTCTTTTGCAAGTTAATTGATATAAGAATAACTTCTAAAAACAAAATAGAGTAACATAAATTCAATCAAAGATGACATTGATTCAAGGAAAATTACTTACGGTTGCAAATTGATCACTGACCTCATATATATATATATATTATTATCTATTCAAATAGTTAACCAATGATTATCAAAAAGTCAGACAATCTTTACCTTTCCTAATTTCGTTAATCTGAGCCATCACACAAATTAATTCTTATCAATAAATCAATTGGTGTTAAACAATCCTCATGAATTTACTAATAGCATTATATTCTTGGAGGGAATTAAAAATAAACAACAATCTAACAAACATTAGATATTTAATTCATTCTATGTTTCTTTTAAACAAGTAACAAAAACTTGAATTATAATTGTTCTGCTCAATTGCTACTCTTCATGAATACCATAATAATTACGGATTTTAGATTTAGGTTAGCTACAAACCACGCAATTCAATCAATTAATAGGCCTCTTAATCAATTAAATCATATAGCCATTAACATGAAAACCAAGAAACACATATATTTGAATAAAAAAATAACTAAGATGAAGAATAGAGTTTCACAATTTTACTAACCAGATTAAAGTTCCCTTGAATCAAATAATGAACTTAGCCAGACATGGTAGAAAAGAAAAGCACGAAAGAAATAAAACTATCTTCTCGATAATTCTTGGGTGCATCTTTACGTAGGCTTTACATTGCTTAAATAACCAGAATTCAAGAGACTAGAACTAGTATGCCTAAAATTGACAAGCTTTTACATGGAAATAAAGACTTTGTAAAATCCTCTTGCCTAGATTAAATAAAAATCATTTCATTATTAACCAAATGCCACCTCTAAATCTATCAAACTTTGCAAGATTCTATAGTTGTGTATATTCTCCTCAAGATTGCTATCAATCAATCAAGGTTTTTCAATACTAAACTTTCTATGTGTGATAACTTTTCTTCTCTGGTTTGAATTTGGATCAACTTTCCAGATCAGATTTTGAGAACATGTTTGATTTCTGAAACTCTTTCCACGTCAGAAACCTGCATGAAGTTCAAAACTTTAATATTAAGTTTACTGGAATTTTTTTGATTTTAGACATAAATTACCGACACTTAGCCACCAATGTCTTATACATAAGAAATCACTACAAATGAGTACCATAAGATATAAAACATGTTAAATAGACTAAATGCAAGGAGAATAAATATATAAACTCATGAATCCATCAGATGCCCTTGGCTTACGGTAGCTATTGCCTTGTGGCCGCCGGCCAACATGCTGATGTGAGCCCTTGGCTGGCGACAGTTGCTGCCTTGTGGCATGTATGGAATGCACAGATGGCTCTCTCCTCGCATTAGGTCGAATAGTTGGTTGCAAAACCAACACAGCCTAAATTTCAAAGCGCAATGCTGTTGCCTTGCGTGTGTGCGATTGTGAGGCATGGGCTTGTGGTGGTGCATGCCCTTGGCTTGCGGCATCTACTACTTTGTGGCATGTTGCTGGGAGCCCTTGGCTGGCGGCAGCTACTGCATTGTGGCATGTATGGCATGCACAAGTGGCTGGCTGTGGGCCTATGCTTGGCTATGTAGCCTTTATGGCTGCATGGCCATGGCCATGTAGCTGGCTGCCACAACATTTTCAGAAGCCATAAAAATTTCGAGAACGTAGACATTTTCTAAAACCGTAGAACAAAACGTCCGAAAGATAAATGGCGCACGATTAGATGGGAAATAAACAGTTGCAGATTCGCATGTAATGGTTGTGCTTTCAAGTTTATAAAAGAGAGAAATTTAGGGAATAACTTACCTATAGGGATGTAGTTCTAGGTTCAGTTCTGCCATTGAACTCAAATGCATAGCAAATAATGCTTCGTCGGTGAACAAGATGCTTCTGCCATTCCGTTTTGCCTTAAAGTTGTAGCTTTCACAAAAGTTGCAGTTCCTTCTTTCTTTTCTACTTGCAGATTGCAAACAAAATGAGATAGAACATTTCTTTCTTTCTCAATAGTAGGTAATAGTTAGTAATGAGGGTAAAATAATCTGTTCATTTTAAAATTTGGACAGCTTGGGTATTAACAATTAAACCTTGTCTTTGTGTCGTCAGTTAATGGAAAATGATTAATAGACTGAGTATTTTTGTAATTTATTTTGCTTTTAGGGGATGTCTTTGTAATTGTTTGACATGTTTAAAATGTACCTAGGATACGGGCAAACTACAGAAGAGGTACCTATAATTTTTTCTTCATTTTATGAAATTTTTTACTGAACAGAAACCCAACACAAGTATATACATTTTGGGGTTTCGGACTTTGGAGTTTGGACTATGGAATCTGTACTCTCATAATTTGTAGTCTGGAATCTAAAGTGCATGTTTTAACATATAAAATTATAGATTACAGAAGCATTTGCTCATTGCAGACTTATCGAGTTACACACTACATAGATAAAGTTATGTGACACTGTAACTTTGTTGGAAAAGATGCCTTGGTCTTGCCAGGTTTTCTGAATGGCGAGTAGCCATGGTATTGGGTTGATCCAATCATATGCTCGCCAATCAACACTCTTCCAATGACCCAAGCATAACACAATGACAACTAGCCCACGACATATGAAAAAGTTACATTTTAAAAGTTTCTAAATTACTAGTTGTTTTGTTTATTGTTTTCCCCCTTGGTGTTATGTTTGTGAGGTATGATTGTTGAGGTTGAAAGCCAAGACTTCTTGATTATTGCCTCTTGGAAGGTAAGTTTATTTCTATAGTCCCACATGAGAAGTAGAAGAGATTTTAGGGGGACATATATATTATTTTGGGAATTATAAGGGATAGATTTATTTAGAGGAAAAAATCCCTCTTTCATTGTGTCTGGGCTGTCGTGGTGTCAGTTAAGCCTTATTTTTTGGATCTCAGATGGGCCTGATTTATTTTTTATACATTAGCTGTTCAGAAATGGTTTAACCTGTTTGGCCCAAACCAGATCCACTATTGAATAAATATGTCTATTCAAAGAAACACAACTTTATTAAAGAGGTGTGATCGCATTGCTTGAATTGGGATCAGAGGATCTAAGCCGTTAGATCTGATAAGCACATCTACTCCTTTTGGTTGCATCTTTTTGAAAGGATGAGATCTAGATCTTAAGATCTGAGCCGTTCATAAGAAGAGGTACACCCTTACTATGGGGTATGTGGAATAGTCATATCAGGAACCTTAGACCATAAACCTTGTTTTACAAAAAGATATTGTCTTTTCTCTCTCTCTCTCTCTCTCTCTCTCTCTCTCTTTGTGAGTATACTCCATTAGTCTTTACCGAATTATAAGGGATAGAGTTATTTAGAGGAAGGAATCCCTCCTCCCTTGTGTCCGAGCCATCGTGGTGTGGTGTGGGTTAAGCCCCATTTTTTGGATCTCGAATGGGCATGATTTATTTTTATACATCAGTTGGGTTGGAAACGGTTTAATCCGTTTGGCCAGAACAAGATCCACTAGTAAATGGACATGTCTAGTCAAAGGGATACATCCTCATTAAAGAGGTGTGATCCCTTTGCTTGAATTGGGATTAGACGATCTAAGCCGTTAGATCGGATAGGCACATCTATTCCTTTAGGTTGCATCCTTATGAAAGGATGCGATGTGGATCTTAAGATCTGAGCCATTCATAAGAAGAGGCACACCATTACTATGGGGTACGTTGAATAGTCATATCACGAACCCTTAAACCATATAGATTTTTGATAGAAGGATAATGTCTTCTCTTTCCCTCTTTCCTATCTATGAGCATACTCCATTGGTCTTTACGAAATTTGATTTTATATATTGCATTTGGTCTGAGTAGAACTCCAATGTTCTCAAAAGGGTGCATCAAGCAAGTGCATGCTTATTGTTGGAAGCGAAGGTTGTTTTATCTTGGAGCCAGATTTGCATCATCACCCATTTTCCCTACATCTCTATGGGCAAATACTGAATTTAGGACAATGCCGATTATGGTACAACCCAACCTATAGTTTCTTCATCTTGAGTGCTACTATACTGTCTACATCAACTAATATCATTTTCAGTACTAGATAATGCAAGGATATTGGAGAAAATTCACTCCAATCCCTCAAAAATGGAGTTCAATTTCTAAAAAAAATGCATCATAAATCTTCAACTTTTTCCTGTGTTCTTGTCTACCTATGCCAATGGATAGTAAATAATCAGAGTCGTCACCTAGATTAAGGTCTAGGACCTCCAATGCCATTATCTCACTAGAAGAGATGTCTAATGATTTGTATCCCAAGTTTGGCATTGGCCTTCACAGATATCGGGTAAGAGTTGAGGTTACAGCTTGGGAAGGCATTAGGCACCTAAGCCATCCGATCTGAAGATCAGTCTCCCGTACTGTATTTTCTTTTCCTTTCCTATACTTTAATGTTTGACAATTCATGGTCAAAGCTGACTATGGTTTTTGGGGGTTATAAACCAAATATCTAAGTCATGTCATGTCACACCCCAATTTCGGTTGAACCAGAAGTGTGAGTGAACCGTCACTGAACCAATAATTCACACCAGGATCTCAATAAGATCGTGTCCACTCATACAAACCATTGCACATAACCATAATTAGAATATAATAAAATACAACAAAAGTCTTAAATAAATGAACTGAGTGATCTATTGATAAATTAAATAAAATATCCAATTATTCAAATACCGAAACATAAAAAAGTATCCTTACATCAATTGTATCTCCAACTGAAAATAATTAAAATAAATTAAATCAAATCCTAGGGGTACACACAGAAAGGGCACTCGCATGAAGCGTCATGCTCATCCTCTCCTGATTGCACGTCCAAAGCAGCCACGCCTCCGTACGTCGGAGCATTCAGGTAATCCTCCACCATATAACCTGCATCAACATCTAAAAAACATGTATATATGTACAGGGTGATCTCACAACTTAGCTCAGTAAGACAATTAGACAATGCAACAAACATATGCATGAGTAACATTCACATTATGGTCTGGTTTTAAGTTTGCAATGTGCTATAGAAAGGATTGGCGGCCACCGCACCTCTATACACGAGTGTGTGAAGCCGTCCAATGGATCAAACACCACTGTCGTCCCACATGCACCCACCATGGAATAGAGATAGAGCTAAACCGTCTGGATCAAACACCGCCAACACTTCCCCTGATACACTACCCATACCAATACATAAGCCCCTATTGGCGAGGGCTTGCAAACTGGGCTCGCAACTAACCAATCCTATATCTCATCATAGTAGGCCCTATCCCAGCACAGCTCCCAATGGCATAGAGATAGAGCTAGAGTCTAGTGACCAGGCGGAAGACCACAGTGCCACTTTCTCCCCCTGATACCCTACCTGCACCAAGCATGTTAAGACAGAACGATACAAAAAGGTGCTAGTGTGAGGAATGATCCCAGACCCTCGGCCCATCCCATTCCACACACCAACGAAAACAATCACATCCTAGCATAACGAGTATGCATGAACAGTAAAATGCTAGGATGTTGTTTGTTTAGGCATGTGAATGTTTTTAGTTGGTGTGTGGAATGTGAAGGGGAGTGGAGCCCTGGATACACACTAACACCTTTTCGTATCGCTGTCTACCTTAGCGGGCTTGGTGAGAATAGGGTATCATGGGGAGGATGTGGGATTGTGGCTCCGCCTGCCCACCAGACTCGAGCCCTATCTCTATGTCATAGGAGGCTGTGCTGAGGTAGGGCTATAGATACTGTATTGACATATAGGAGTGGCTAGAAACAGAACCCACTTGCAAGCCCTTGCCAACAGGGGTTTAGGTGTTTGTGCGGTGTAGGGTATCAGGGGAAGGACGTGGGATGGTGGCTCAGCCTGCTCGCCAGACTCTAGCTCTATCTCTATATCGGAGTGAGTGATGTAGGGCAACAGTAGTAGTGTGGATTATAGCCTGATTGTTGGGTGTGCTCACACTCTTGTGCATGGAGGTGCGGTGGCCGCCAAACCTTACCATAGCATTTTGCAAGTTGTATCTGACCCAATTGTAATGTTATCTCATGCATTTTGTATGTTGCATTGGTCTTGTACTTTACTGAGCTAAGTTGTGAGCTCACCCGAATATATATTCTCTTTTTCAGATCTTGATGCAGGTTATACAGTTGATGACTTTATAGCTGCCCCAGTGTACGGTACAGTCGTTGCTATTGACACACACGCAGTAGAGGACGAGCATGGCGCCTCATTCTAGTGCTCATTCTGTGTGTTCCTTTAGAGATGGTTTATTTAAAAACAATACATTGTAATAATTTATTATTTAAGTTTGTGAATGATGGCATAATTGGATAATTATTTTATTTATAAATATAAAGCTCAGTTCATTTATCTATTTAATTCCGCTGCTATTTATTACTCTCTGATTATGTTAGATTGCTTGGAATGATTTGTTGACATGGTCTATTGAGATCTTGGTATGAGCCGTGGTTTGGAGACGGTTCACTCACACTTCTGGTTCAGCTGGAATTGGGGTGTGACAACTTGGTATTAGAGCCCTTAGGCTCTGTCCAGCTAACCATTCTGCATCTAACTGTGTCCAATGAACTGAGATAGGAAATTAAAAACTTTAATAAAAACACACCATAAGCTTGTTCGATGCCTGAGACTTTAGAAAAAATGCATAATATACTATTAATGAAAGAGAAATTTTAAGCACTGATGTTTTGGAGGAAAACCAATTAACCCTTTAACAACATGAACATAAATGAATAAAAAGTGTACGACAGAGTACAGTCCACAAGTCGGACAGTTACTCTGTTAGCAAAATAAACCACATATATTTAAACAAATGAAACAAGATCAGGCTATGGTGGAGTTGCGGGCCTGGGTGGTATCGGATCTGTGATATCATAATCACGCTCGTAAGCCTCTCTAAGCCAATGAACCTGGTCCTATGTGACCCGTAGGCTACGAGCTAGACGCCCCAAGTCCTGACTCATCTCTCGCTGAGCATCTCGAATCTCCATGAACATGCTCATCACTGTATCTGGAGGAGGCTGAGATGGTCCTGCTACTGGAGTAGGCTGGGGTGCAGGTGCAGGGATGTCCTCCATGTGTGCATCCCCACCACCTCCTACCTCTGATGTTGCTGCTGCGGTTGCCACCTGGCTCCTAGGTGGAAGAGAACGAGCCTGTAGCTCCTTGTTACTAAGCTCTAGACCATCCATCTACATCTTATAGATAGCCTCTGCATCTATGTCAGAACTCATAGTGACCTCAAAAGCTATCTCTCCACGCCTGTCCACCCCTAAACGGTGCAACAACTCTGTGATCAACCTACCATAGGGAAGATTGCCTGTTACATTGGGCCTCACAGCATGGATTATGGTGCAGATGATCAGGTAAGGCAGGCAGACTCGGTGCATGGTAGTAACACAATAAGTAATATACTAGGACAATTGGGACACCTCCCCATAATGACCACTTTGGGGGACGATGTTATGCTCTATGATGCGGCAATATAAGCAAGGCACTGGACGAAGGTTCACGGCTAGCATGATCCTATTCGAAAACAGAATCTAATTAGCGATCGCTACTCTCATGTCCTCAGTGAGATACCCTTTTGCTCTGGTTGGACAGTAGACAAGTTCCCCATCATCTGAAATCCCAAAAAGTGCAGCCAACTCAGCCGTATTGAAAGAGATCATCACCCCTTTCACATAGCTAGTAATCCGAAGATCCCTAGCATGTTTCCAATCATTCGGATCCCCTTCTACCTCTAGATTTGCAAAGAATTATTTTATCAAATTGGGACGGGTGGTTTCTTTATATTGAATAATGGGCAACCATCCCATCGCCCCAAAAGCGGCTTCAACATCGAACCGGTGGAGGTTGTCACACCCCAATTCCGTACTATTCAGAATGGTGTGATGAATCGCTAGCAAACCAACGGTTCAACCAGGATCTCGTACAGATGGTATCCGACTGATCTAAACCTCATACATCCACATTCATAATCAGAGTAAATACATAATAGCGGAAGTCTTATAGTAAAATGAATAGAGAATCTACTATGATATTAATATTTAAATAGTAAATTATTCTGTATCAACTGAGACATAAATAAATATCAAATACATGTCCTTAATAAATCCAAATAAAGAAATCTAGAAAAAACATCTAATCGAATACACATGAGTTGCACTTGCAAGAGGAGTCATGTGTATTCACTGCATCTTCATCTTCCATCGCCGCCACGTACCCGTACGCTGGAGCATTTATATAATCTTCAACGGTGGTACCTGCATCATCAACTAAAATATTTGACGTCGAGGGGTGAGCACACATCATGGCTCAGTGAGCAAACAAAACAATGCAACAATACATATGCATGTAGTCAAATCATATCTTTGGTCTGGTTTATAGTTTACAATGTGCTATAGAAAGGATAGGTGGCCGCCCACCTCTATACACGAGTGTGTGGAAACGCCCAATGAAAATGGCACCGTCGCCCCATATGCACCCAGAATGACACAATATACACCTCATGAAAAATGGTCATGGCTGTACCGGTTGATACCATACCAACAAATAAACCCCTGCTGGCTAGGGTTGTAAACTAGGCTCGCAACTAACCAATCCTAATGCCAAACAGTGTATCCAAGGCCTCACCCCAGCATCCCTCAGAACATCCATAAAGATATAGCTAAGGCCCCCCGGTAGAGTCAGAGACTACAAGGACCGAGACCACCTCCCCTGATACTCTACGACATAATAGTTCTGCTAAGGTAATGACGATACGACGACGTCAGTGGACATGACTTGAGTAGAACCATGGCACAATTTACCCCGATGAAAATGACATCGAAGTACCGGTTGATACCATCCCTACCCGCACCATATACACTGGCCAAACACAAACATTCACATGCCTATTCCTGTCATCATCATCATCATCATGTTATAAACAATAAAGTAAATATGCATGAACAAATAATAGAAATATTGGATGACATGTTGAATGCACATACAAGCATACACGCATAGAATCAATATGCCATTGGACTCAAGAAATAAAAAGTTTATTATTAACCAATTAGTTTAGGTCTTGTTCCCTCACCTTAGCTTGTTAATAGATCCTCTTTCAAGCTTTAGAATCACCTTTATATTGTTATTATATTGCTAGAAGACCTAACAAAGTCGATAGAATTTAATTAGAATTAATTTCGAGTTTAAAAAACCATACTGTTAACTGGGGGTCGGAGGTAGGGTCGGAGTAATGATCGACCCTGGGTGCGACCACCCCTATTCTGGACTTCCCGAACACTAGGGGTCGATGCTCAGGGTCTGGTAGGGTCGATTGGCCATCGACCCCCCATGCGACCCCCTGTGGGTTTTGATCGATTTTCTTCCTTTCAGTCCAATCTTCGTGTTTGGGGTCCTATGGCTTGATCCTACAGTCCATTCTACACACATTCTATGGTCTAAAACCATGAATCATTCACCTATATAGCTTTCATGAATTCCTCCATGGTTTTCCATGAAAACCTAACCATGGGTTGATGGTTTGGGTTTCTCCGAGATCATACTCTCTTCATTATCTAACCTAAGGTCTGTAGAAACTCATGGAATTAGTATCCATACCTGAGAAGAATACACCTTCTCTGCAACTCTTCTCCTTTTTGCTTTCTTCTCTTCCTTGCTTCTCTTCTTCTTCTCTTTATTCTCTTCTCTTTCTCTCAATTCAATTAGGGTTGTAAAAGGAGTGAAAGAGGCTTAGGGACGTCCTATTTATAGAGTAGAAACTCCTAAAATAAGTCCCATTGAGATTTGGAAAGAGTCCAACCAAAATTAGAAAACTTTCCTAATTTTTGTTTCTGGTGGCAACTGGGGGTCGATGATCCCGCCGACCCCTGGTTCCTAAAGTGTCCAACCCCCCCTGTAAAAACTGGGGATCTGACTTTCTGTCTTGGGGGGTCCGACCCTCCCTTGCTGGGTATGCGACCCTCCCATTAATTTAAGTGTTTTTGGGTCCGTTTAATATCTGGGATCACGATCTCCTTCACGCCCTTGGTCCATTTGGCTCGACCATTATGGTTAAACCTGGTTCAAGGTGGTAAGACCGGGTTAGTTTCATACGGGTCTTACAGAGGTGTTCTAAGTTCACAAAGCGACCCGATTCAATGCTTTTAACTTGGAACCATGGAAGGCACGCCACTGCAGCCTTTGACCGAAAAAATCTCTCATCATAGAGATGGGGAGGAGGATGTGGCCTGTGCATACCCGACGCATAAGATTGTTTACCCACACCACGGCGTCCAGACATGTTGTAAACTGTAAGACCCGCACTCTGTAAATCCGGTCTAAACCTTGGTTTTGATGTCGTGACAGGTCTTCCGATCATCACTGGGCCAGACGGGACGAGCGGATGACAAACAGGTATGAAATCGGACCAAAGACGATCGAATCAACATAATTTTATGTTGACCGGTCGATGGTACCGGTCTTGGTACCGGTCGACCGGTCAGGTCTGTGCAGCTAAGTGTGGAAATCCAGAAATTGATTTCTGAGGGTCCCACTTTTCTGATTTCGAATCCTGAGACTTTCCAAATCCTAATAGGGTTACTAAACCCTAATTCTAGCCTATAAATACACCCTTAAGCCTCCTCAAATCCTTTCCATTGTCTCTTACAAACCCTAGAGAAGAGAAAGAGGTTGGAAAGGAGAAGGAGCTAGGAAGAAGAAGAAGGTGCCGCCATTACCGTTCGACGACGCTCATGCTACGCCAGTCAACGGTAAGTGTTTGAATTAATATTCTTACCCTAAGTTAGTTGTGTGGGTGGATCAATACCATGCAAAGTAGGTATTGATCTAAAACCCTATTTTGGCCAATAAACCCTAAGTTGCCGTCAAACCCTAGATTCGAGTTTCGAGATGATATTCATCGAAACGAGACTTGAATGAGTTGGGGATAACTCTAACTCCAAGTTTAGACTTACAATGGATAAGAGAAACCTTGGAAATCCATGGAGGATGATCGACGGCAGTCGAAAAACCCATGTATTGTCTTCCGGAGACATACCGGTCGACTATACCGGTTGCACATAGTGCGATCGGTATGTTGCCACCGGTATCCCTCGGGAGGCTGGTCTGTGGGGACCGGCTGACCATACCGGTCGCCAGGACCATACCGGTCGCCAGTCTTCCCCACAGAGCTGCGACCGGTACATCCCACCGGTCAGCTCTGTGAGTGTATTTTGTAATCTTTGTTGGTTTCCGAACAACATGAAACCCTAAGCAATATATTCTAATGAAACCCTAATAACATTGTAGGACTTTGTGATTTTTCGTTTGGATCTTGCGACGTGGAGCAAGCTAACAAATGAGCGTCAGGTAAGGGAATCTGACCTAAACCTAATAATTAATGGACAGTAAGTTGATGTTAATCACCTGAATATCTATGATGTGATGTTTGTGCATATTCACATGCCATCCTTTACTTTCAGTTATTATTATTGTTCATGCATTGATAGGAATGTGATTGTTAAGCATGTGATTGTTTTCGTTAGTGTGTAGAGTGGGGCATGGGCCTGAGATCGCTCCTCACACTAGCACCTTTTGTAGTATTCTGTCTTAACATGCTTGGTACGGGTGGGGCATCAGGGGAAGGTCGTGGTACGGTGGTCTCCGATATTGATGTTGGCCTGGCCATGGTTATGTGGCACTGTGGTCTCCGAGTCGACGCTGGCTTGTCCACGATGCTTTAGCTCTATCTCTATGCCGTAGGGAATTATGTTGGGATAGGGTCTACCTGCGTATTGTTTCTATCCTAGTGGGTTAGTTGCGGATAGGGCATCAGGGGAGGTGTGGGAATGCCTTAGCTCTATCTCTATGCCGTAGACGACTGTGCTGGGATAGAGCGTACATTGATGATATATAGGATTGGTTAGTTGCGAGCCCAGTTTGTGAGCCCTGGCTAGTAGGGGCTTAGGTACTGGTATGGGTAGAGTATCAGGGGAGGTATGGGGGTATCTTAGCTCTATCTCTATTCCATGATAAGTGCATGTGGGCCAATGGGGGTGTGATCCATGAGGTGTCACACACTCGTGTATAGAGGTGCGGGGGCCACCAAACCTTTCTATAGCACATTACAAACTTAAAATCAGACCACAGCATAAAATGACTGTTACTCATGCATAATATTGTGAAACTGTCTGATTGTCTTACTGAGCTAAGTTGTGAGCTCACCCTTTGTATATACATTGTTTTTAGATGCTGATGCAGGTTACACGGTGGATGACTACATGAATGCTCCGGCGTATGGAGGTGTAGCTGCTCTGGATGTGCAAGCAGGAGAGGACGAGCATGACGCTTCATGCGAGTGCCCTTTCTGCGTGTACCTTTGATCGGATTTTATTTATTTCTTTCAGTTATTTTCGGTTGGATTAAATGGATGTACGGATATTATTTTATGTATTTGATTTGGATAATTGGATATTTATTTAAATTATCAATAGATACTCAGTTCATTCTATTTAAATTCTTCCGCTGTATATTTATATTCTGATTATGGTTATGTGCAATGGTTTGTATGAGTGGACACAGCCTATTCGTGATCCTGGTGTGAACCGTTGGTTCAATGACGGTTCACTCACACCATTCTGGTTGGATCAGAATTGGGGTGTGACAACTTGGTATCAGAGCTCTCGGGCTCTGTCCAACAAACCATATTGCACTTAACTAAGTCGATGAACTGAGTTAGGAAATATTAAAATTTTTTAATACAAACACACCCTAAGCATTGTTTGATACCTGAGACTGATTAAGAAAGAGAATAATGTACTATTCTAAATATGGAACTTAACATGTGCACATACACTAGTTAGGTGAAACATAAAATTTTTCATTAAAAGAAAAGTGTAGCAAATGAAATAGTGTTGCAGGGTACAGTCCACATACCGGACAGTTACCCTGTTATATAAACTGTCAAAAAGAGAAAGTGAAAGTAAATCATGGGGTGGGGGGCCTAGGAGAAATAGGGTCCGCTATATCATAATCTCGCTCATAAACGACCCTAAGCCAATGTACCTGGTCCTGTGTCACCCGTAGGCTACGAGCCAGACGTCCCAACTCCTGACCCATCTCTCGCTGAGACTCTAGGATGACCCTCTGGGTGTCCCTGATCTCAGTGAACATACTCAACACCGGGTCTGGGGAAGGATGAGACAGCCCAGCTATAGAGGAAGATGGTGGTGCTGCAGATGTAGGCTGTGGAGCTGGCGCTGGTACACCCTCGGCTCTATCATCATCATCATCACGTCCGAGCTCGGCTGCATAGGCCGCATTGGCTGCTGCTACTACTGCCGCCGTGGCTGCTACCCTCCCAAGTGGGCGAGGGCGAGCCTCCAACTCATCATCGCTAACAGGCAGGTCAACCATCTGCATCCTCTGAATGGCATCCCAGTCTATGTCGGAGGTCATAGTATCCTCAACGGTCACCTCGCCTCTCATGCTCACGCCCAGGCGACGTAGCAGGAAGGTAATGAGACGACCGTAGGGAAGGTTACTGGCCTGATCGGCCAGGGTCGCCTGATGCATGGTCCTAATGATGAGATATGGGAGAGAGACCCGCTCCCCAGTGCAGACGCAATAAGTAATGTACTGAGTGAGCTAGGATAACTCACTATAGTGGCCGCTCTGGGGCATGATGTTGTGCAGAATGATGCGACTGTATACCCGAGGTATAGGTCTCAAGCTAGCCGCTTTCATAGGAGCTCCAGGGTTTAGTATCTGATGTGCTATCTCTCGGCGCAGATCCTCAGTCAGATAGCCCTTCGCTTTGGGAGGGCAATATACTAGGTCTCCATCATTTGGAACCCCTAGAAGGTCGGCCAGCTGGTGGGTGTTGAATGGAATGGGGACACCCCGGACATAGCTAGTGATGCGCAAATCCCTACCTTGGTTGGGATCATTAACATCTCCGTACAGCTCCAGGTTAGCAAAGAAATGCTTAACCAGATTGAGACGGGTGGTATCTGTGTAAGAAATGACAGGCAACCAACCAAGCCTGCCGAAAGCCGCTCTTACATTGAACCGGTCCAATTGTTCCAAGTTAACCCGACGCCCGGATTTTATGCTTTTGTTATCGAACCACGAAAATCGAGCTTGTGCCTCTATTGAACGAAACCAGTGCTCGTCAAGTTGGGGAACTGGTGGCTGGGGAGCACATGAGCTCGAGCCGTGAGGACGTTTCCCAAGAGCACGTCGGGGAGCCATTTTTTAAACTGCAAAACAAATGAAAACAAGAAGAAAATGTTAAAAAATTTTCAAAATTTCAACAGCATAACGACAGTAAATTGGGAAAAAGCCTTGAACTCACCCATAAACATGGGGAGGAGGACTTACGTAACCCCCACACTCTTCAACAAACCAATCACAAGCATTTACAACAAGAAATTTCAAGAAATTTAAGAAAAATCAGAAATTTTGAAATTTTTTGAAAACCTAGGTCAAAACATGTAAAAATTTGATTTTTATGAAAACCGTTCGGTGAAACCCCAAATTGTTTGAGGGATTTTGCTCTTGGGGGTCCCTAAACCCTTTCCAAGCCGAAGGAAAAAAGTTCCTACAGTTAGAACATCTCAAGCAATGAAAAACCTAAATTTTTACATAAAGACGATATGGAAAAATGATAAAGAATGGATGGGGAGAGAAGGAACCTACCTGGAGACGATGTGCTAGGTCTTGAATGGAAGAAATCAGCTTCAAATAGCACCAGTCGGACTGTAGCAACTCAGACTCCAAAGAAAAATCGCCACCGGAGAAGAAAGGAGTTGGAAAAGTGAGAAAAATCTCACTTTTCGCGATTTTATAAGCCTTTCTGGGCATACCGGTCGACTATAGCGGTCGATCGGTACCCCTGTAGACATGCGACCGCTATGTCTTGGTCAGAATTAAAATTCTGACCGGCCGACTATACCGGTCGCAGCATATTCTACAGTGGTGCGACCGGTATGTTGCGACCGGTACGCACCAGAAAAGCTAGAAAAATTGTTTTAAAAATTTTAAAAATTATGTAAATTGAAATTTTTACTTTTCGACTATTTCCCCTTGTATTGTTCAAGACTAACACTACTATTATTGTGGTTCTCACGTGTTATGTCTTCTTCTCAGATCCAAACAGAATAGTCTGAGATGGTGGGAGGAAATGGTCGTAGGGGTCGGAAGCGTCATCAGGCTAGGATGCGCCTAGAGGAAGAACAGGTTGAACAGGGCCATGTTAGAGAGCCAAGTCCGGAAGTGGAGGAGGAACAGATTCCAGAAGTGCCGACAAATTTACCTGGCCCACCCCATAGGAATTCTGAGACCATTGTTACAAACGTGGTCTATCAGATGCAAGCTCAACAGAAGGAATTCCTAAGTGAGATACTAAAGATGCTCAGGCCATCGGGTTCGGTTCCCACTGACGGTACGCCTGAGTGGAGAGAAAATTTCTTCACAGCCGATGCAGGGTAACCCAAGGCCGATGGGCCAAGCACAGAATGTACCACCACTGCATCAGTTTTCGTCGCCTTCTGCGTACCCGGGAGCCTACCCGTATCCACCACCATGGTACAGAATGAATACTTAGGGACAGCAAGATCTGAGCAGAGCGGTGGATAGATTCCTGAAGTTGAAGCCTTCATCGTTCACCGGTAAGGCAGGGAGACCACTGTGGCCAACACAGTGGGTTGCAGAGATGGAGAAAAACTTCCAACTGATGATCTGTACAGAGGAGGAAAAGGTCTTATTTGCCACTCACATGTTGAAAGAAGATGCAAATGCTTGGTGGAATTCTACACGGGCATATCTGGAGACTAAGCATACGCAAGTAGATTGGGAAGTGTTCAAGGGTGCCTTTTTCGATAAGTATTTTCTGAAGAGTTTCAGAGATCAGATGGAGAAGGAGTTCTTTAATTTGCAACAGTCCCGGCCGATCGTGGATGCCTACCGCCAGAGGTACGAGGAGTTATTTTTCTTCGCACCGGCAAGTATGCAAGAGGAAGAGACCAAGACACGTAGGTTCACCATGGGACTACATGGAAGCATCAGAGAGCACATCTTGGGTCTGGACAAGAAGATCTATAATGAGGCCGTGTAGGTTGCGAGGGTGATAGAGTCCAGTCAGAGGGACAGCTTCTTCGCTCAGAACAGGGGGGTGAAGAGACCCGCTATTGAGAGTTCGGGTGGCGGTAACAATAGACCCTTCCGCCCATACAGGGCTCAGACCGCTGCAGTGCCTGCAAGGAACAATGCGGCACCACCTGTGCCACGAATGCCGGATTCAACCCAAATATCAAGTGTTTCAACTGCCAGCAAGTGGGTCATATTGCAAGGACCTGCACTCTACCTAAGAAGCAACCTCCCCAGCAAGGAAGAGTTTATGCGGTCACAACTGAAGAGGCAGTTGCATCACCTGATGTGGTCACTGGTATGACTCTATCCCTTACTATTTGGCTTATCATTATCATTGTGTGTATGCACATATAGAACTAAGGGATGATAAAAATTCCAGGAATTGTAAATGTAGCTGGTATACCTACCAGAGTACTATTTGACTCTGGGGCTACGCACTCCTTTGTTTCTATTTATTTTGGAAAGCGAATGGAGTTACCAATCAAGCATTTGAACCCAAGATTGATAGTTCGCTCTCCACTAGGAGTCAAAGTGGCTTTGACCGAATATTATGGACCATGTACTGTATGTATTGAGGGTCGAGACTTAGAAGCAAGCCTAGTACCACTCGAGATGGCAGACTTTGATGTCATTTTGGGAATGGATTGGCTAGGCCATCATTCGGCCATCCTTCTATGTGGTGAAAGGAAGCTTGTGCTTACTGACAAAAAGGGAAGGGAATATAGCTTCACTGGGATCAGGCTATCTAGGAAGCGAAAGCTGATTTTCTCCGCCCTAAAAGCCAAGCGATGCTTAGAGAAAGGGGGAGTGGGGTATCTAGTATCTGTAGTCGACATCACGGCAGAGTGACTCAAGATGAAAGATATAGATGTGGTTCGAGAGTTCCCAGATGTATTTCCAGAGGAGCTTCCAGGTCTACCATCGGACAGGGCTACAGAGTTTGTAATAGACCTTATGCCATGTTCGGCGTCAGTGTCCAAAGCACCATACAGAATGGCCCCTACCGAGTTAAAGGAGTTGAAGACCTAGTTACAAGAATTATTGGATAAGGGTTTCATACGACCTAGCATATCGCCTTGGGGAGCACCGGTATTATTCGTCAAGAAGAAGGATGGAAGTGTAAGGCTATGCATTGACTACCGTGAACTGAACAAGTTGACTATCAAGAATCGGTATCCTTTGCCTAGGATCGATGATTTGTTCGATCAGCTGCAGGGTACCTATCCTTTGCCTAGGAAATCCGGAAATTTACTTCTAAGGGTCCCACTTTCCTGATTTTGATTCCTAAGACTTTCCTAATCCTAATAGGGTTACTAAACCCTAATTCTAGCCTATAAATACACCCTTAAATCTCCTCAAATCCTTTCCATTGTCTCTCGCAAACCCTACAGAATAGAAAGAGGTTGGAAAGGAGAAGGAGCTAGGAAGAAGAAGGGGGTGCCGCCACTGCCGTTCGACGAAGCTCACTCTACGCCAGTCAACGGTAAGTGTTTGAATCAATCTTCTTACCCTATGTTAGTTGTGTGGGTGGATCAATACCATGCAAAGTAGGTATTGATCTAAAACCCTAAATTGTCCAATAAACCCTAAGTTGTCGTCAAACCCTAGATTCGAGTTCCGAGATGATATTCATCGGAACGAGACTTGAATGAGTTGGGGATAACTCTAACTCCAAGTTTAGACTTAGAATGAATAGGAGAAACCTTGGAAATCCATGGAGGATGATCGACGGCAGTCGAAAAACCCATGTATGGTCTTCCGGAGACATACCGGTCGACTATACCGGTTGCACACAGTGCGACCAGTATGTTGCCACCGGTATCCCTCGGGAGGCTGGTCTGTGGGGACCGGCTGACCATACCGGTCACCAGTCTTTCCCACAGAGCTGCGACCGGTACATGCCAGCGGTCAGCTCTGTGAGGGTATTTTGTAACTTTGTTGGTTTTCGACCAACATGAAACCCTAAGAAAAATATTCTAATGAAACCCTAATAATATTGTAGGACTTTGTGACTTCCCGTTTGGATCTTGCGACGTGGAGCAAGCTAACAAACGAGCGTCAGGTAAGGGAATCTGACCTAAACCTAATAATTAATGGACAATAAGTTGTTGTTAATTACCTGAATATATATGATGTGATGATTGTGCATATTTACATGCCATCCTTTATTTTCAGTTATTATTATTGTTCATGCATTGGTAGGATGTGATTGTTATGCATTTGATTGTTTTCGTTAGTGTGTGGAGTGGGGCATGGGCCTGGGATCGCTCCTCACACTAGCACCTTTTGTAGTATTCTGTCTTAACATGCTTGGTACGGGTGGGGTATCAGGGGAAGGTCTTGGTATGGTGGTCTCCGATATTGATGTTGGCCTGGCCATGGTTATGTGGCACTGTGGTCTCCGAGTCGACGCTGGCTTGTCCATGATGCTTTAGCTCTATCTCTATGCCGTAAGGAGTTATGTTGGGATAGGGTCTACCTGTATTGTTTCTATCCTAGTGGGTTAGTTGCGGATAGGGCATCAGGGGAGGTGTGGGAATGCCTTAGCTCTATCTCTATGCCGTAGATGGTTGTGCTGGGATAGAGCGTACATTGATGACATATAGGATTGGTTAGTTGCGAGCCCAGTTTGCGAGCCCTGGCCAGTAGGGGCTTAGGTACTGGTATGGGTAGAGCATCAGGGGAGGTACGGGGGTATCTTAGCTCTATCTCTATTCCATGATGGGTGCATGTGAGCCAATGGGGGTGTGATCCATGAGGTGCCACACACTCGTGTATAGAGGTACGGGGGCCACCAAACCTTTCTATAGCACATTGCAAACTTAAAACCAGACCACAACATAAAATGATTGTTATTCATGCATAATATTGTGAAACTGTCTGATTGTCTTACTGAGCTAAGTTGTGAGCTCACCCTTTGTACGTACATTGTTTTAGATGTTGATGCAGGTTACACTGTGGATGACTACATGAACGCTCCGGCATATGCTGATGTTGCTGCTCTGGGTGTGCAGACAGGAGAGGACGAGCATGACGCATCATGCGAGTGCCCTTTCTGCGTGTACCTTTGATTGGTTTTATTTTTTTATTTTCATTATTTTCGATTGGATTAAAGAGATGTAATGATATTATATTATTTGTTTGGATTTGAATAATTAGATATTTTATTTAAAGTTATCAATAGATTCTCAGTTCATTATATTTAAAAGACTTCCGCTGTACTATTATATTCTGATTGTGGTTATGTGTGATGGTTTGTATGAGTGGACACGGCCTATCCGAGATCCTGGTGTGAACCGTTAGCTCGATGACGGTTCACTCACACCATTCTGGTTGGATTAGAATTGGGGTGTGACAAAGGTAATGGCGATACGACGATGTCAATGGACAAGACTTGAGTAGAGATAGAGCTAGAGTCTGGTGACCAGGACACACCACAATATCACGTCCTCCCCCTGATGCTCCACTCGCATTAAGCACACTAACCACACACATACATTCACATGCCTATTCCTAGCATCATCATCATCATCATCATGTTATAAATAAATAGAATTAAATATGCATGAACATTAATAGCAGAAATATTGAATGACATGTTGAATGCACATTACAAGCATACACGCATAGAATCAGTCATAGCATTAGACTCAAGAAATAAAAATAGTTTATTATTAGCCAATTAGTTTTGGTCTTGTTCCCTCACCTTTGCTTGAGTATAAATCCTCTTTCAAGCTCTAAGAATCACATTTATATCAATAGGAAAACCTAACAAGTCGATAGATTTTAATTAGAATTCATTCCGATAATTTTAAGCTTGCTGTAAAGCTAGGGTCGCAGGATGGGTCGCAGGTAGGGTCGCAGGTTTATGCGACCCCAGGGTATAGGGTCGATGCTAGGGTCGGTTGTTCCATCGACCCTAGGTGCGTCCGTAGTTTCCTTGGACTTCCCAAGAGCTAGGGGTCGATCCTGTGGTCTGCTAGGGTCGATTCCCAATCGACCCTACGTGCGACCGCACGTGGTTTGAGTCGACCTTTTCATTCTACAGTCTAATCTTTCAAGTTTGGATCCTATGGCTTACTTCCACAGTCCATTTTATGCTTGTTCTATGGCTTAAAACTCTAGGTTACTTCCTTACTTTGTCTACCATGATTCCCTCCATGGATTTCATTAAAATCTTTCCATGGATAGATGATTTGGGTTTCTCCTAGATCATACCTTCTTCATGAACTATTCTAAGGTCTTAAATCACTCATGGAAAGCATATCCATACCTGAGGTTTGCTGAGACTCAGAAGTTTCTCTGAATTTTTTCTCTTAGTCTTTTTCTCCAACTTTCCTTCTCTTCTCCTTCTCTTCTCTTTCAATTAGGGTTTCAAAAGGAGTGAAAGAGGCTAAGAGACGTCCTATTTATAGAGAAAAACCTCCCAAAAAAAGTCCCATTGAGATTAGGAAAGAATCCCCTTGAAATTTGGAAAGTTTCCTATTTACGATTTCTGTCGGTGATCCTAAGGTCGATGAGGGGGTCGGAGATCCCGTCGACCCTAGGGTCTCAGTTGTCTGACCCTAGGTCTAAAAATCATGGGTCTAACTTCCTAATGAGGTGGGATCGACCCTGCCTGTTTAGGTATGCGACCCTTGTAAGACCCGTATCAAACTAACCCGGTCTTACCACCTTGAACCAGGTCTACCCATCATGGTCAAGCCAAGTGGATCAAGTGCGTGAGGGAGATCAATCCCAGGTATTAAACTGACCCAAAAATACTAAAAATAGGGGGAGGGTCGCATACCCAGCAAGGTAGGGTCGGACCCCCCTGTATAAAAGTCAGACCCTGAGTTTTTAACCGTGGGTCAGACATTTTAGAACCAGGGGTCGACGGGATCTCCGACCCCCTCATCGACCCCCAGTCTGTCGACAGAAACCGTGATTTGAAAACGTTCCAAATTTCAATGGGATTCTTTCCTAATCTCAATGGGACTTATTTTTGGAGTTTCTACTCTATAAATAGGACGTCCCTAGGCCTCTTTCACTCCTTTTAGAACCCTAATTGGATTGAGAGAAAGAGAAGAGAAGGAGAAGAGAAAGAGAAGAGAAGGAAAGTGGAGAAGAAGATCAAAGAGAAGGCTTCAGAGAGACAAGCCTAATTCTCAGGTATGTGTACTATCTCCATGTAATTCTACAGACCTTAGAATGGATAGTGAAGAGGGAATGATCTAGGAGAAATCCAAATCATCCATCCATGGTTAGGTTTTCATGAGAAATCATGGGAGAAATCATAAAAGCCATATAGGTGAATGAACTATGGTTCTAGACCATAGAACATGTGTGGAATGGATTATAGAAGCAAGCCATAAGACCCCAAATACGAAGAATGGACTGAAGGATGAGAATATCGACTAAACCCACGGGGGGTCGCACGGGGGATCGATGGCCAATCGACCTTACCAGACCCTGACAATCGACCCCCAGTGTTTATGAAGTCCAGAATCTGGGTGGTAGCACCCAGGGTCGATGGAACCTCCGACCCTGGCATCGAGCCCCAGTTAACAGCATGTTTTTTAAAGTCTGAATTAATTCTAATTAAATTCTATTGACTTGATTAGGTCTTCTAGTGTTATAATATCAATATATAGTTGATTCTTAAAGCTTGGAAGAGGACCTACGATCAACTAAAGGTGAGGGAACAAGACCTAAACTAATTGGTTAATAATAAACTATTTTACTCTTGAGTCCAATGCCATGATTGATTTTATGCATGTATGATTGTTATGTGCATTCAACATGTCATCCAATATTTCTATTATTACTGTTCATGCATATTTAATTATTGTTTATAACATGATGATGATGATGATGATAGGAATAGGCATGTGGATGTATGTGTGTGGTTGGTGTGCTTGATGCGAGCGAGTATCAGGGGGAGGTGTCATAGGCGGGGCCTCAGAACTCTAGCTCTATCTCTAACTCAAGTCTTGTCCACTGACATTTTCGTATTGCCATTACCTTAGCAGAACTATTACGTCGTAGGGTACAAGGGGAAGTGGTCTCGGACCGTGTAGTCTCTGACTCTGTCGGGGGGCTTTAGCCCTATCTCTATGGACGTATTGAGGGATGCTGGGGTGAGGCCTTCGATACACTGATTGGCATTAGGATTGGTTAGTTGGGAGCCCAGTTTGCGAGCCCTCGCCAGTAGGGGCTTACGTGTTGGTATGGGCAACGGGTACAACAATAAACGTGACCTTTGTGTGTACATTGTCCATGGTGGGTGCATGTGGGTCGACAATAAACATTACCTTTGGGCGGCTTCACACACTCGTGTATAGAGGTGCGGCGTCAATAAACGTGACCTTTGGCCACCTATCCTTTCTATAACACATTGCAAACTTATTTACTAGTCCAAAGATATGAATTGAATGCATGCATATGTTTGTTGCATTGTTTTGTTTGCTCACTGAGCCATGATGTGTGCTCACCCTCTCGACGTCGAATATTTTTAGTTGATGATGCAGGTACTACAGTTGAAGATTATATGAATGCTCCGGTATATGTGCGTATTGCTGCAATGGAAGCTGAAGACTTGGAGGATACACATGACCCCTCATGCGAGTGCAACTCATGCGTATTCTATTAGAATTTTATTTGAATTTATAAAAGGATGTAATTGATATTTTATTTATTTATGTCTCAGTTGATACAATAATAACTTGATATTTTAATTATGATTATTACATTTAGAGTTCTCAGTTCATTTACTATAAGACTTCCGCTATTGTGTATTTATTCTGATTATGGTTGTGGATGTGCATGGTTTTATTTTTAATGGATACCGCCTATTAGAGATCATGGTTGAACCGTTGGTTTATTAGCGGTTCATCACACCGTTTTGAATGGTGCAGAATTGGGGTGTGACAACCCTACCCCCTATTCTACTATTTTTGGGTTAGTTTAATACCTGGTCTTGTTATTTTCTTCACGTACTTGGTCCATTTGACTCGATACGGGTCTTACAAAATGACTGCAAGTAGGGTTTTGTTAATGTCACAATGGAATTGGGTTGGTTCCACCAAAGTGGCATTCCTGATTGCATTCGGACATTCTCAAAGTTCAAGATATCTTACACCTCTGGTAGTCAAAGATGACAATGTCCACCCAAAGGTGGCGTTGCCAAAGTTAAAGGATAATCATGCACAGATTCAAAGGGTTTTAACTTTGGGTTTTTCAGACACCCAAAGGTGATGGGATTCCCGAAGGTTTTTATTCTTTCGTAGTTTTGCACGGATACTAGAGGACCAGTGCATTCTTGTCCCAAAGGATAAGTTTGTAGTTTCGGTTGACTCTAGGGAGGTATATTGATGCTTGCATTTGTAAACATATACATATTTGCTAGCATATCTTGTATGTTAACATGAGTATTTTCATATGCTGGTACTGATTTAGTGAATTGAACTCGTGTTCTGATTACATAACAGGATGTCTTCCACTAGGATCGATATATCTATTATTCCTATTCTGTCAGGATCGAATTATAAAAAGTGGAGGGAGGAATTAGAGAGTACTCTAGGCTTAAATGATTTTCACATAGCTGTTACAAATGATAAACATGTTAAACTTACTATTGATAGTACCCCAGAGGAAAAACTGAAAATGGAAAGGTGGACCAATGCCAACAAGAAATGCAGCCTTATAATTAAGCGTATTGTACCTGAAACAGTTAGGAACAGTATTACAGAAAAAGAGAATGCAAAGAAATTTTTGAAAGTTATCAAAGATAAATATGAAGTTTTTTATAAAGGTGAAAGGAGTGCCTTAATCGCAAAGTTGACTACTAGAAAAATTGCTGGTGAAGCTAGTCTTAGGGATCTGATTGTTGACATGCAAGGTGCAGCTGAAAAACTCAAGGATATGGGACACCCTGTAGATGATGAGTTTCTGGTTCATTTATATATAAATGCTTTACCTCAAAAGTACACTCAGATTAAAGTTGCTAGCAATACTTCTGTTACTCCATGGTCATTGTCACACCCTAATTTTGCACCAACCAGAATGGTGTGATGAACCGTCAATAAACCAACGGTTCAACCAGGATCTCGAATAGGCTATCTCCATTTTTGTTAAACCAAAACACATTCCACATTAATCAAAGATAATAAAATAAATAGCGAAAGTCTTACAGATAATGAACTGAGGTCTAGTCATGATAAATAATTAATATTCCATTTATCTCATAATAATCAAAACATAATTTAATACATATTACAAATATTCAAATACGAAAATTAAACTCTAAGCGTATCCACAGTGAAACGCTCGCTTAACGAATCATAATAGTCCTCTACAGCTTGCTCATCATAGCCGCCACATGTTCATATGTTGGTGTGTTGACATAATCTTCAACCGTAATACCTGCAACATAACAAACTAAAAATAATTACGCGCACGAGGGTCAGCTCTCCAATTTGAGTTCAGTGAGTAAACAAAACAATGCAACAAACATATGCATGCATTCATTCATATCTTTGGTCTGGTTTATAAGTTTGCAATGTACAATAGAAATGATAGGTGGCCACCACACCTCTATACATGAATGTGTGGAATCGCTCAACAGATCAAACACCATTGCTGCCCCCACATGCACCCACCATGGAATAGAGATAGAGCTAAAGTGCTTAGGATCGCACCGCATCACACTTCCCCTGATGCTCTACCCATACCAACACGTAAGCCCCTACTGGCGAGGGCTTGAAAACTGGGCTCGCAACTAACCAATCTTAATGTCAAACAATGTATCCAAGGCCTCACCCCAACATCCCTCAATACGTCCATAGAGATGGAGCTAAGGCCCCCCGATAGAGTCAGAGACTACAGGGTCCAAGACCACCTCCCCTGATGCCCTACGACGTAATAGTTCTGCTAAGGTAATGGCGATACAACGATGCTAGTGGACAAGACTTGAGTAGAGATAGAACTAGAGTCTGGTGACCAGGATGAATCACAGTGTCACGTCCTCCCCCTGATGCTCCACTCGCATCAAGTACACTAACCACACACATACATTTACATGCCTATTTCTAGCATCATCATCATCATCATCATGTTATAATAAACGAAATTAAATATGCATGAACAGTAATAACAGGAATAGGGGATGACATGTGATATGCACATTACAATCATACAATCATAGAGTCATACATGGTATTGGACTCAATAAACGAAAACTGTTTATTATTAGTCAATTAGTTTAGGTCTTGTTCCCTCACCTTTGATTGAGCGTAGATCCCCGTTCAAGCTTTTTGAATCACTTTTAAATCACTAGAAAGACCTAACAAGTCAATAGATTTTAATTAGAATTAATTTTAATAGATTTAGATTAACTAAAATCGTAAGGTCGCAGGTAAGGTAACACCTAGGGTAGCAGTTTCTGTGACCACAGGGGTAGGGTCGCAGGGTAGGGTCGCACCTAGGGTAGCAGTTTCTGCGACCCTAGGGTGTAGGGTCGGACGTGGGGTTGGATACCAATCGACCCTACGTGCGACCATACCCTCCCTGGGACTTCCCGAGGGCATGTGGTCTATCCTGTGGTCTCGTAGGGTCGGATATCATTCGACCCTACGTGCGATCACACGTATTCTAAGTCAATCTTCCATTCTAAAGTCCATTGACTCGTTGGTTTCGGGTAATGATTTCATGGGGTTTTCATTAATGTTTTACTCAAAAGGGAAAAAAAAAGAAAAGAAAAAGAGGTTTGATGCATAGTGGATCATGAGTTCAGACTCAAGCTAAAGGACTCACCTGAAAACAATGATTGAGATGTTTGTTGTCACCGTATCGATCGATTGAATAAAAACAAAGTGTTGATTGAAGGTAGGCTGAAAATCTGGTTTACAAATCCAAAAGTAGCGAGCATATGCCGCCATCGCCCGAAACTAAATGTTCTCTGCAAGTCCTCTCTTCTTCGATTTTTCAACCAAATCAAAAACTTCTCTACGATTTTCTGATCTACTTGTAAGAATGAGCCCATCTCTCCCTTCTTCTTCCTTGTTCTCCTCCTCCCTTGCCTCTTCTTCTTCCTCGTCGATTTTTTTTTCCTCTCTTTCTCAGGATATTCGATGATGCAGCCAAGAAGGAAGGAGAACGATGAGGGAAAGAAGGGTATAAACATCTAGATAAAATTTCAACTCTCTTCCATCACTTAATGAGAAAACGTTTGAGAATTTTGGGTGGTAGGTGATGTTTTCAAAAAACTTGATATCAAAAGTATTTGGATAATACGTGAAATTTTCCCTTTATCATAAATACATCTGAGACTTGAGACCATTTTTGTTTATCTCTCGATCAGCTGAACAAGTCCAAACTTTCCAGAAAAGGAAACTATTAATTATTTAGATTTTTTTTTTGGTAAAAATTATTTAAAATTTAATGTAGTTAATTAATTGTTATTTTAATATTTGCTCTTGGGTTTGTAATAATTTATAGCTTGAGCATTTCATCAAGCTCAATTAATTATTCATCCTTTTTTTAATATATCTGAATAATGTTTAGCTTCGTGATGATGAACGATTGCAAAATCCTCGTAGGAATAAGCTCTTGATCAAATCCGCAGCCATGAGGAAACTTTTCCTGGCAAGATGTCCAAAAAAAAAAAAAAAAGGCTCCCAAGAAAATAAAGAGAATTCTCTTCATCCATGTGAAGATAATCAAGGAACATTCGACCAAAAAAATGATGTAATGCAACAAGAAAATACCTAAATGAAAGGAAATTCATAAGGAGTTTTGGAAAGAGAAAGAAAGTTGTTAAAATGTAGTGTTTGGAAATAAAAATGGAAGCCACCTAGGCTTTATCAAGAATACAGACTTCCATTGTTTGGTCTATTTCTCTCTCGTTGGTCCCCTCCATTTGTTGTTTTATGTACTGCTTTTTCCTTCTATGAAATTTGAAAGAAGACGACATATGAGAAGAAGTGATAGAGACGTAATATGGTTCGTGTTATTATGTGCAATGTACCTTTCCCTGATTTCACCTTCATTACTTCTTGCTCCAAAAAATTGAAAGATGAGAGGGACATACACATAACATGAAAACAAAAGAAAGTCTTGTTGCCATGTGATGGCAACAAGACTTTAATTGAGACATGGGACTTCTTTTTATTTTTATTTTTATTTTTTGTAATTATTTACTTCAATGGCGTCATAGTATGTGTAGCAATGGAAGAGGCGGCAATGGTTAGTAATTTTTTCTTTTCTTTTTTTCATTAAAGAAGAATTATGCATTAGAAGGTGTAAAACTCATGGCTTGTGCAGTAAAGAGATCAAACAACCATAGCATGAATGATAGTTAAATTATCGATATAGTTAAACAACTATAGAGATAGAGCTAGAGTCTGGTGACCAGGATGAATCACAGTGTCACGTCCTCCCCCTGATGCTCCACTCGCATCAAGTACACTAACCCCACACATACATTCACATGTCTATTCCTAGCATCATCATCATCATCATGTTATAATAAACGAAATTAAATATGCATGAACAGTAATAACAGGAATAGGGGATGACATGTGATATGCACATTACAATCATACAATCATAGAGTCATACATGGTATTGGACTCAATAAACGAAAACAGTTTATTATTAGTCACTTAGTTTAGGTCGTGTTCCCTCACCTTTGATTGAGCGTAGATCCCCGTTCAAGCTTTTTGAATCACTTTTAAATCACTAGAAAGACCTAACAAGTCAATAGATTTTAATTAGAATTAATTTCAATAGATTTAGATTAACTGAAATCGTAGGGTCGCAGGTAGGATAACACCTAGGGTAGCAGTTTCTGCGACCACAGGGGTAGGGTCGTAGGGTAGGGTCGCACCTAGGGTAGCAGTTTCTGCGACCCTAGGGTGTAGGGTCGGACGTGGGGTCGGATACCAATCGACCCTACGTGCGACCATACCCTCCCTGGGACTTCCCGAGGGCATGTGGTCTATCCTGTGGTCTCGTAGGGTCGGATATCATTCGACCCTACGTGCGATCACACGTATTCTATGTCAATCTTTCATTCTAAAGTCCATTGATTCGTTGGTTTCGGGTAATGATTTCATGGGGTTTTCATTAATGTTTTACTCAAAAGGGAAAAAAAAAAAAAAAAAGAGGTTTGACGCATAGTGGATCATGAGTTCAGATTCAAGCTAAAGGACTCACCTGAAAACAATGATTGAGATGTTTGTTGTCACCGTATCGATCGATTGAATAAAAACAAAGTGTTGATTGAAGGTAGGCTGAAAATCTGGTTTACAAATCCAAAAGTAGCGAGCATATGCCGCCATCGCCCGAAACTAAATGTTCTCTGCAAGTCCTCTCTTCTTCGATTTTTCAACCAAATCAAAAACTTCTCTACGATTTTCTGATCTACTTGTAAGAATGAGCCCATCTCTCCCTTCTTCTTCCTTGTTCTGCTCCTCCCTTGCCTCTTCTTCTTCCTTGTCGATTTTTTTTTCCTCTCTTTCTCAAGAGATTCGATGATGCAGCCAAGAAGGAAGGAGAACGATGAGGGAAAGAAGGGTATAAACATCTAGATAAAATTTCAACTCTCTTCCATTACTTAATGAGGAAACGTTTGGGAATTTTGGGTGGTAGGTGATGTTTTCAAAAAACTTGGTATCAAAAGTATTTGGGTAATACGTGAAATTGTCCCTTTATCATAAATGCTTCTGAGACTTGAGACCATTTTTGTTTATCTCTCGATCAGCTGAACAGGTCCAAACTTTCCAGAAAAGGAAACTATTAATTATTTAGATTTTTTTTTTGGTAAAAATTATTTAAATTTTAATGTAGTTAATTAATTGTTATTTTAATATTTTCTCTTGGGTTTGTAATAATTTACAGCTTGAGCATTTCATCAAGCTCAATTAATTATTCATCCTTTTTTTTAATATATCTGAATAATGTTTAGCTTCGTGATGATGAACGATTGCAAAATCCTCGTAGGAATAAGCTCTTGATCAAATCAGCAGCCATGCGGAAACTTTTCCTGGCAAGATGTCTACAAAAAAAAAAAAAAAAAAAGGCTCCCAAGAAAATAAAGAGAATTCTCTTCATCCATGTGAAGATAATCAAGGAACATTCGACCAAAAAAATGATGTAATGCAACAAGAAAATTCCTAAATGAAAGGAAAGTCATAAGGAGTTTTGGAAAGGGAAAGAAAGTTGTTAAAATGTAGTGTTTGGAAATAAATATGGAAACCACCTAGGCTTTATCAAGAATACAGACTTCCATTGTTTGGTTTATTTCTCTCTCGTTGGTCCCCTCCATTTGTTGTTTTATGTACTGCTTTTTCCTTCTATGAAATTTGAAAGAAGACGACATATGAGAAGAAGTGATAGAGACGTAATATGGTTCGTGTTATTATGTGCAATGTACCTTTCCCTGATTTCACCTTCATTACTTCTTGCTCCAAAAAATTGAAAGATGAGAGGGGCATGCACATAACATGAAAACAAAAGACTTTAATTGAGACATGGGACTTCTTTTTATTTTTATTTTTATTTTTTGTAATTATTTACTTCAATGGCGTCATAGTATGTGTAGCAATGGAAAGGGCGGCAATGGTTAGTAATTTTTTATTTTCTTTTTTTCATTAAAGAAGAATTATGCATTAGAAGGTGTAAAACTCATGGCTTGTGCAGTAAAGAGATCAAACAACTATAGCATTCATGATAGTTAAATTATCGAATAAGTAACTGACAAGATTTGCAAAGCAAATGAACTATTCAACCACGACATTGTTTACTCATAGTGATAATTAGCAACCAACCTGTCAAAGCAAATTACAAAATTTCATACAAAGTCATGTAAAAACGAACTATATTCGTCTCTATCACTTTTATTGTCAAATGTTTCGTTGCCTCCATGTCTTCTTTCAGGTTTCAAGAAAGCAATAAAATAACAAATGGAGGGAGGGGACCAATGAGAGTCAAATGGTTCAAAAATATGGAAGTCTATAATGGTAATAAAAGCTAGGTTCCATATTTATTTCCAAAATATAACACTACAATATATATATATATATATATATATATATATATATATATATATATATATATATATATATATATATATATATATATATATATATATATATATATATTATGGGAAAAAGACAGTTACTTCCCCTAGAACTTACCTTAATGATAGTTGAACACCTAATTTTTAGGAAAAGACAAATACCTCCCCTAAAAATACTATTAAAATACAAATAGACCCATGTCGATAGGAATATTTCATTAGATGCTAATGGTGGGAATCTAATATTTCTTTAATGATCAAATTAACCCTTTACAAGGATGACTGATGAAAGAAAAAAAAACCAAGGAGTGAAGGAGACGATGGCAATGGGATTTTTCTTCACAAAAAAGGGAAAAAAAAAACCCAAATAACTTGAAATCAAAGTCTTCAATGACAAGAAGATGGGCAACAACAACGGTCTTTCCCATTTAGTCTGTCTCAAACTTCTTGCAATATAGTCCGATTTTAAAACTGAACTAGGGTTTTCGTTCGCGGGTGAAACAAAATTGTAGTTCAGTAGAAGTAATTACTACCTTTGAGGAATTCCGGAAGATTGAAGCTTTTCCCATATCGCCTTGATTCGAAGTGGATTCTGAGGACGATCTTTGACAAAAGGGGTTGAATGGTTGCACATTCTCTCATTGTAAATGAGACCCACTCGGGGTTGATGACGGTTCTGCTCAGATTCCTTCTCCATAACTAACAGTTGCAAAGAACTGGGAAGAACTCCAATGACAAACTCGGGGTATTTTAATTAAAAGGGAAGCTCTGTAATTTTCTATTACCTTTCTTTTTCAATTTTCTGAAATTCACCTTCAGTTAATATTCATCGTCATAATGGTGAAAAAAGTCTATAAAAGGGCTACAGAAATAACAAAATGGGGGTTGGCAATAGTGCAGAAACTGCACACCTACCATTACAACTCCCTGATTTAAAAAAAAAAAAAAAAAAAAAGGAGATATAATTCACCTTTAGTCAAGAAGGGAAGCTCTGCAATTTTGAAGTTGAAGAGGCATGGTTTTCCGGATGAGGACTAAGACTGGTTTGATTGAGAAGAAGAAGAGGCACAACAAGGTTGAGCCTATGAATAAAGCTATTAACCAGAAGAGATGCAGAACAACAACGATCTGTCGTCACTGACCTTCAGTGCCAATGATGCTTTATAAGTTGTTTGATTCTTGTACAGAGGTGTTTAATTACCCTGGCACGGTTTTAGAGACAAAACGCACAACTCGTATTGAATCCTTCCGTTCAAGACGGATTGTGAGAGAGAGAGAGAGAGAGAAAGAGAGAGAGAGAGAGGGAGAGGGAGAGGGAGAGGGATAGCAGAGACAGAGAAAGAAGATGTTCTCAGGGGTAAAGTTGTCCATAAAAAATATAACTTTAACACCATTAAAAATTGGGGCCGTTTGTCTTTTCCATGAACTTGGGTATTCAATTGTCATTAAGGTAAGTTGCAGGAGAGGTAACTGTCTTTTTCCCATAATATATATATATATATATATATACTCAACCAAAAAATTAAGAGAGAGAGAGAGAGAGAGAGAGAGATGGATGAAAGGGTTAGGGCTAACACGACAAAGGCAGAGGCGGTGACGGATGTTGTAGCTTGGGTTTTGAACCCAGTACAGCTACTACCGGAGCTGCCGATGGGTTCGCTGACCTTACCTCCCAAGAGAGGGAGTATCAAGAAGATCTTCACTGACTTCGCCAAATTTGTTTTTCCTTTCGCAATTTGTGCTGACGCTTAGCGATCAGATTATGGATTTGTGTGGTTGTTATTAACGATGTAAATGGATAGTCGAAAATCCAGATCCGATTTGAATTCGTATTCGTTTATGGGAATTCGAATTCAAAAAATCGGATTTGGATTCAAATTCGGATATTTGAACTTTAATTCGGATGTGAATTCGGATTTCACTCATACGAGTTGGATTATATCTGCTCCGTTTAACTGTATATTTATTATTATCTGATTAAAGAACTTGAATATTAGATAATCCCTTAAGAGGCGGAAATGAGATAAGGTTAGAATAAGTGAAAGACAACTGGTTTCCTATTTTTACTCTTACTATAATAATTAAATAAGGGGATATTTCATATTCCATTAGTACTGTATCTTTTTATCTCTGATTTTTTTATTCAGCTTAGAGACTGAAGCTGCGAACATTTTAGGGTTTTCTTGTCGGCGGAGGGGGATGGAGCAGAGAAGAAACTCTGTCATAGCCGCGAGTTTTAGGGTTTTCATCTTTGCTTCTAGGTTTTTTTTGGTCTTGTAAACGGAGGTTTTGTGGTGAGAGAGTGCATATTTGAAGACGATGAAGAACTACTATTTAGGAATTAGTAAGAATGTGAGTTTGAGGTTTTAATTTTATTTTCCCTCTAGGAAACAGAGGACATGATTGCAGTCTTGCTGATGTTTATCTTTCGGATTCGAACCGGATTTTATCCGGATTTTCATTTAATTAATCAAATTCGAATTCGAATTCCTTTTTGTAAAGAACTGGCAGATTCTGCTGGAATTCGGATGGTGTGTTTGACAATTGGATTCGAAGTCGAATAGTGGTATATTCGATTTGAATCCAATCCGTTTACATCTCTAGTTGATATGGTGACGATGGCTACAGTACTTATCTGCAAAGCTTATATTTCTGGTTTTATCTATGTCCTAATGTTCTTGTTATCTGTCAACTACTTTTACATTAGTTTGTACAAATAGATGTTCTTAATTTTCAGGGTTTATCTTCTATTATACTTGAGAGAGAGAGAGAGAGAGAGAGAAAGAGAGAGAGAGAGAGAGAGTATCATCCCAGTGAGAATTAGGATTTTCTAATGAATTTAATCCTTGTGATGCCCGAATCGTAAGGGTGATTCAGGAATCAAAATCACTTGAAAACCATGAAAATTTGGATTCAATCCTCTCCTCCTGGAGGTCTCGGAGGAGGGCGACTGTAAGACCCGTGTCAATTTAACCCGGTCTTACCATTGTGAACCAGGTTTACCCATCATGGTCGAGTCAAATAGACCAAGGGCATGAAGGAGATCGAGATCCCAGGTACGAAATCGACCCGAAAATACTTAATTCTAAGGGAGGGTCGTACACCCGGTGAAGCGGGGTCGGACCTCCCCAATACGAGAAAGTCGGACCCTCGGTTTTTGAGGGAGGGTCGGACGGCTTAAGACCCTAGGGTCGACGGGATCATCGACCCTCCCATCGACCCTCGATTTTCGACGAAACCGAAATTAGGAAATTTCCTAATTTTTCGGTTGGGATTCTTTCCAAATCTCAATGGGATTATTATAGGACATTCCTAGTCTATTTAAAGGACGTTCCTAAGCCACATTCACTCCTTTCACAACCCTAATTGAATTGAGAGAAAGAGAGAAGAAGGAAAAGAGGAAGAAAGGAGGCTAGGAAGAAGGCTTAGCAAAAGGAGAAGAAATTGCGGAGAAAAGTAATCTTCTCGGGTATGGATACCAATTCCATGAGTTTCTACGGACCTTAGGTTAGATATGGTTGAGTGTAGGATTTCGGAGAAACCCAAACCATCCATCCATGGTTAGGTTTTCATGGGAAACCATAGGAGGATGCACGAAGCTATCTAGATGAATTATACATGGTTCTAGACCATGGAATGAGTGTTGGGTGAATGTAGGAAGCAAGTCATAGGACCCCAAACACGAAGAATGGATTAAAAGTGGAAATTAGACCAGAGTGCACCGGGGGTCGCACCGAGGGTCGATAGACCATCCGACCCTAGGTGTTTCGACCATCGACCCTCGGCATTCGGGAAGTTCAGAATGGAGGGAGGGTCGATAGACCCATCGACCCTAGCATCGACCCTAGCATCGACCCTCGGTTGTCGAGAATGGTTTTTAAATTCTGAATTAATTCTAGTTAAATTCTATCGACTTTGTTAGGTTTGCTAGCAATATAATACGGTTATAACAGTGATTCGAAAGCTTGGAAAATATCTATTAGCAAGCTAAGGTGAGGAACCTTAACCCCAAACTAAATTGGTTAATAATAAACTGTTTTCTATTTATTGAGTCCTATGCCATGTTTGATTCTATGCGAATATGTTTGTAATGTGCATACGGCATGCCATCCAATATTTCTATTACTTGTTCATGCATATCTACTTTATTGTTTATAACATGATGATGATGATGATGATAGGAATAGGCATGTGCTTGTATGTGTGTGGTTGATGTGCTTGATGCGGCGAGTATCGGGGAGGTGTGATGAGGCGTCAATAAAGCGTTAACCTTTGGCGGGTCTCGGCACTTTGGCTCTATCTCTAACTCAAGTCTTGTGCATTGGCATCGTCGTATCGCCATTACCTTAGCGGAACTATTATGTCGTAGAGTATCGGGGAGGTGGTCTCGGTCCTTGTAGTCTCGACTCTACCGGGGGCCTTAGCTCTATCTCTATGGATGTTACGGGGGGATCTTTGGGGTGAGGCCTTGGATACCTTGTTTGGCATTAGGATTGGTTAGCGGCGAGCCCGGTTTGCAAGCCCTCGCTAACGGGGGCTTACGTGTTGGTATAGCATTATATAGCAATAGCCGTTAACCTTTGTTGTATAATGTTATGGTAGGGTGGATGGGGGCGGCGATAACCGTTAACCTTCGGGCGGGCTTCCACCCTGTGTATAGAGGCGGTATCAATAGCCGTTAACCTTTGATCACCCAACCTTTCTATTGCACATTGCAAACTATAAACCAAGACCAAAGATATAAATTGATTTTTGCATGCATATGTAATGTTGCATTGTTTTGGCTACTCACTACGACTCCTCTTGCGAGTGCAACTCGTGTGTATTCGATTAGATATTTTTGTAGGTTTCTTTATTGGATTTATAAGGCATGTATTTGGTATTTGAATATTTATGTCTTAGTTAAACACGAGAATAATTTGATATTATGGGTATCATTTTAGTTCTCGAGTTCATATTATTTATAAATTTTCCGCTATTGTGTATTACTACGATTATGATTGTGGATGCGTGTTAAGTTTGGATAACGCGGGGATAGCCTATAAGAGATCTGGTTGAACCGTTGGTTATTTGGCGGTTCATCGCACCATTACGAAGGTGTGCGGATTGGGGTGTGACAACTTGGTATCGAGCTTCTCGGGCCTTGCCCGGGGAACTAGCATACATTCAAAACAATTGTGAAGCGAGATAGGATAAATTAAAAGCTTTAATACAAACACATTGTAAGCACAAGTGATGGGCGAAACCGAATTAAAAAGAGAATAATGCATCTATTAAAGGGAAAACCGGTTACATACATTGAGTAAGAGAACTACAACGTATATACATCGCTAAAGCGAGTACAGTCCACAACCGGACGGTTACTGCGTAGTACAAGAAAGGTAAAGTACAATCGGGGAGGCGGGGGCGAAGGAGGAGGCGGTGCCTCGCGATCTCTGTCGTAGTCCTCGGCATAGACTCTAGTCAACCGGGCTATCCGAGTGCGGGTCGTGCGTAGGCTAGTCCGTGAGATCGGCTACTCTCTGTCGGTCGCCTTTTTGGATCTCCATGAGCTCACCTATCCGCGCGTCGGATGTGTCTTTGAGCAGCCAACGGCTCCTCCGCTCTCATGCGGCGAGCATCTGGCAAATCCTCCATCCTCGGGTCCGATCTGCGCTGAGTCTCTCGATCTCGCGCAACATCTCCATCATATCGGAAGATGGGCGTGAAGGACCAGCATCGTGAGAAGGACCAGCCTCGGGTGCGAAGCCGCCGCGGCGAAGTACCAACTCCATCCGCTGTGTGGGTGATGGCGGGGGTATCGCGTCGACATCCATATACATACGATCATCATCGTCGGCCGGATCTCCCGGGCCCTAGCGGCGGCCGCAGCATCGGTCGCCTCGACCCGAGTGTGAGGGCGCACCATCGCGTTCCTCTCCTCATCACTAACCTCCGCATCTCGCGGCCCCATCTTGCGGATAGCCTCCCAATCTAGGGCGGCGAGAAGGTCTTCTCTGGATCTTCTCATCTACTAGATCCACCCCCAAGCGGGTCGGTAGCTTTGTAATCATGCGTCCATAGGGTAGATTACCCCTATGGCCGGACAATGTGGCAGCGATCATCGTCACGCATGATGATGTAAGGAAGGCGGGACCGGTTGTCGAGTGCATATCTTTGTAGATCAGAGCTGGGTCAGTTGGGACACCCTCTCATAGTGCCCACTCTGCGGAATCAGATTATCTTTGGATAATCTTGCGGAAGGCTCGTGGAGATGGGCCGCAAGTAGCAAGCTCTCATCGCCATCTATCGGGGCCAGAGCAGCGATTGTCGATCTCTGCTCTCATCTCCATCTCAACAAGCTGTGGCTCTCCCGGCGCACGGTACACCATAGGACCATCGAAGGGAATGCCCAACAGGTCGGCCCGGTTGCCGATAGTCAAAAGAAATGTGCACCCCCTTGGCGTAGCTAGTGATGCGCAACTCCGACCACGCTCGACATCATTGTAATCCCCCACCACCAGAGATTACAATAGGGCCGGCGCACCAAGTCCGGACATGTGCGCGCGTCGTATGTGATGATGACGGGGAGCCACCCCATGTCACGAATGTCTCTCTCTCGTTGAACAAGGCTAGATCAGCCCGGGTTCACCATACGACCCCCTTCCGCTTTCTTGCCGGTATAGTAGGCATGCTGTGCCTCGGCTTCATTTGAGCAGGCGGAGTGGATCACGCAATCTTGGCACTTTGGTACGGGCCATAGTATCTGCAAAATAAGAAAGAGAAAAGAAACAAGGAGTTAGCGGGATAAAAATCCCAAAATTTGATTTAATAACGGCGTAAGTTGACCATAAAGCCCCATTTCTTGCCATACAAGTGGGCATAAGGACTTACGAAGGTTTAGGCATATCCTACAACCCACATGCGGTAGGAAATTTTTAGCGGCGATGTCCAATTTGAAGAAATTCAAGAAAAATCAAAAATTTCGATAAATTAGGGCAAAAGAAAAATTTAAGTTTCTCGATAACCAACCGATGAAGCTGAAAGTATTTTTTGAGGGCTTTCGTTCCTCAAGACCCCAATAACAAAAGCCCCCAATAAAAATAGAATTTTTACGGTTAGAAAAAGTTTAATTCGGAAAATACGAGTTAAATAAGCAAAAACCTCGAAATAAAAACCTAAAAAACAGGGAAGGTTGGGAAATTTTACCTGTAGAGGTGATGTGGATGTCGAAACTCGGACTAAGAATGATCCACAATAGTGAAGTAGCACTGTAGTAACTCGGAGAGTAGGGGCGAGTCGAAGCGGAGGGGAGCGGATACCAAGGGTCGGACATACCATCGACCCTCACTATCGACACTACATAGAAAAGACAGTATTTTTTTTCGGAATGAATTGAGGATTCAAATTTTATATCGGTTAGCGTGCCTACATGAAGTATAAATGATTTCTCACTGATTTTGATGACTTTCGGGCACCACCCATCTCGAAAAGGAAATATGTCGGCCGTAGAGTTACGCAGACGGACCCGAAACACGGTCCCACCACCACCACCCGTGGAGGAGACTAGTCAAGAGAATAACCGGGTACCGGAAAATCCGGGACCGGTGAACCCTACAAATTTACCACCACCACCACGAGCTAGCAACGGTGGTGATGAATGCGGCTCAACGGCTACAACAAATGCAACATGCACAAGCACAAATGCGGGTTGCGATGGGAGTTATGTTTCAAGCCACTCGGGCTGCGACCATGCACCTTGGGCAAGCTAGTGCGGCACCGGTGGGTAACCACCCGGCCCCTCGGACACCTCCACAACAAGCTGCACCGGTTCTGTGCAAGCCCGAAGCAGCCCAAAGGAAACTATCGGTATCCACCCCTATGTTTGGGGCATATCAAAATCAAGCTGGATCACTCCCGGCTAGTGGAGAGATTTTTGAAAATGAAACCAAGGGAATTCAGCGGAAAGCCGTCGATCCCTTTGTGGCCAGCACCTTTGGATAGACGAAATGGAAAGGAATTTCCTTATGATGACTAGCGTGCGAAGAAGAAAAAGTGTTATGCGCCACCTTCATGCTCAAAGGCGGCGCACATCATTGGTGGAAGTCGGCCGGGACCTATCTATTGACTAAGCACGCCCTCTTGACTTGGGCTATATATAAAGAAGCTTTCTTTGAGAAATATTTTCCACGAAGCTTGGAGGTTCGATGGAGAAGGAGTTCTGAGTCTTTATCAGGGACGGATGTCGGTGGATGCGTACCGGCAGCGTTATGAAGAGCTGTTTTTCTTCGCACCGCTGGGTATGCAAGAAGAAGATACAAAAACCCGTAGATTCGTCGCGGGACTAAGAGGAAGTATAAGGGAACATGTTCCGGGATTAGAGAAGAACATATATAATGAAGCTGTCCGGATCGCTCGAGTGATTGAATCGAGCCGGGAAAGAGGGTTATTTCACTCAAAACAAAGGCATAAAAAGGCCAGCTGGAAATTCTTATAATGGAAGCAATAACGGGGCGTATAAACCTTTCCGTCCTCGGAATTTTGCAGCTGCACCAAAGTCCCTTTGCGGCAGCTCAATCACGGCCAAAGCCAAATGTTGAAGCCCGAGGTGTTATAAGCGCAACCAACCGGGGCATATGGCAAGAGGGTGCCCAAAACCCAAGAAAGCCAGTTACATCAAGGGCGGGTATATGCTTTGTTACATCGGAGGATGCAGCCGCATCGCCCGATGTGGTCACGGGTATGGCCGAAACTTTAAGATTAAAATTACATTGATTGAGCATGTAGACTAAGTAAAAACGAATCACGGGTATCGTACCTATCAATGGCGTACCCGCGAGTACTCTTTGATTCGGGAGCTACTCATTCATTTATATACGTGTCGTTTGGAAAGAAGACCAATCTGCCCATCAAAACATTAGACTACAAATTACTTGTACGGTCACCGATGGGATTAGAAGTGGAATTAGAGAAAGGTTATGGACCATGTCCGGTTCTCATCGGAGAGCGGACCTTGGATGCAACCTTAATACAACTTGAGATGGCGGACTTTGGCGTCATCTTGGGAATGGGCTGGTTAGCTCGGCACTCTGCAAAGTTGTTATGCGCCGAGAAGAAGCTAGCGTTCAAGGACAAAGAAGGAGCAGAATTCGGTTTCTCGGGAACCAAACTTCCCGGGAGGCGCAGGCTCGTACTCTCGGCATTAAAGGCTAAGAAGTGCCTTGAGAAAGGAGCGGTCGGATACCTAGTATCGGTGGTCGGCCTAACCAAGGGCGTGCCACAAATGGAAGATATTGATGTAGTGCGAGATTTTCCCTGATGTATTTCGGAGGAACTACCCGGATTACCACCCGACCGAGCCACGGAGTTTGTAATGACCCGATACACGGGCCGCACCGGTATCAAAAGCACCGTATAGAATGGCTCCTCTTGGGCGGAAGGAATTAAAAGTGCAATTACAAGGCTGCTGGATAAGGGTTATATTAGACCCGGTATATCTCCATGGGGAGCACCGGTGTTGTTCGTAAAGAAGAAGGATGGTAGCGTTCGGTTATGTATCGACTATAGAGGGTTGAATAAGGCGACAATCAAGAATCGATACCCACTACCCGGGATCGATGACTTGTTCGATCGGCTACAAGGAGCGAGGGTATTTTTCAAAGATCGATCTTCGATCGGGCTATCATCAGCCGAAGATTAAAGAAGGTGACATTCGAAGGCAGCTTTCGGGACAAGATACGGACATTATGAGTTCCTAGTGATGTCCTTCGGACTGACTAATGCACCGGCAACGTTCATGGAACTTATGAACCGGGTTTTCCACGATATGTTGGACACGTCGGTCATAGTATTTATTGATGACATATTGGTATACTCCAAGGACAAGGAAACCCATGTCAAGAACCTAAGCGCAGCCCTACGGCGTTTAAGGAAAGAGAAGTTATACGCCAAATTTTCAAAGTGTGAGTTTTGGCTAAGTGAAGTCGCCTTTCTAGGCCATGTAGTATCCGCGGAAGGAATCAAAGTGGACCCGGTAAGATCGAAGCTATTGTGAAGTGGGAAGCACCAAAGGCGTCTCGAGAAATTAGAAGTTTTTACGGGTCTAGCTGGATATTATCGGAGGGTCGTAGAAGACTATTCTCGGATCGCCGTACCTCTCACCGGTTTGACCAAGAAAGGAGAAAAGTTCGTATGGACGGATAAGTGTGAAAAGAGCTTTCAAACACGAAGGCCAGTTGATATCCGCTCCAATTTTAACCATTCCCGTTCGGGGCGGACATTTACTTTATATCTTGATGCATCGGGATTGGGACTAGGATGTGTGCTTATGCAAGGAGAACAAGTAGTTGCGTATGCATCGAGAGCAGTTGAAAGTACATGAGAAAAATTACCCAACCCATGATTTGGAATTAGCGGCGGTAGTACATCTTTGTCAAGATATGGAGGCACTATCTATACGGCGAGAAATTTCGGATTAAGTCGGACCATAAGAGTCTTACTTATCTATTTAATCGGAAGGAGTTGAATATGAGACAAAGGAGATGGCTGGAATTATTGAAAGACTATGATTGTGATATCCGGTATCATCCAGGAAAAGCGAATGTGGTAGCGGATGCATTGAGCGGGAAAGCAATGATAAAATCTCAAGGAGAAACCAGCACGGCTTGCGGCAATGTATACCAATGGAATGGTGTTTAATCACGGCAGCGAGCGGTATGTGATAGATACACCGGATGGATCAACCAACCAAGGGTTCATTCATCGGTTTTTCAAATATGTTCGCGGCATTGAAGATTGTACCGGATATAGTGGGCGAAGTGAAGGCGGCTATCAAAGCGGATCCTTATCGAGAAGCGGTACAAGAAGATATTGAGAAAGGTAGGACTAACCACGAGTTCACCTTGGATGACGAGAAGGTCCTGAAATACAAAGGAAGAATATGTGTACCCGAAGCGAGAAAGTGTAGACATTAGGCACCGACTCATGAAAGAAGCCCATACCACCATCTACTCGGTACATCCTGGAAGTACAAAAATGTATCATGATCTAAAGCTGTATTGGTGGGGAATGAAGGCGGATGTAGCCAAGTTCGTGTCTCAATGCCTAAATTGTCGGAAGGTAAAGGCGGAGCGACAAAGACCCGCGGGGACTGTTACAACCATTACCGGAACCGGCATGGAAATGGGGCTGCATCACTATGGACTTCGTCACGGGACTACCATTGACTCCTCGAGTAGTTGGCGCGATTTGGGTGATTGTAGGCCGTCGGCTAAAACAGCTCGCTGGCCCCGTCGACCCCAATATACACTCGAAAGGTTAGCAAAGCTGTACGTGGATAATATTGTTCGGTTACATGGTGTTCGGAAAGCATTGTGTCCGATAGGGACCCACGATTTACTTCCAAATTTTGGGAAGGGCTGCAAAAGGCTATGGGTACAACATTGAAGTTCGATCTTGCATTCCACCCGGGGCGACGGACGGTCGGAGCGTACCATTCAGATTTTAGAAGATATGCTACGAGCATGTGTGATTGATTTCAAGGGATCATGGGGCGAGAAGTTACCATTGATCGAGTTAGCACAACAATACGGCTATCGGGCTACTATACGGATGTCACCTTATGAAGCCTTGTATGGTAGGAAGTGTCGAACTCCCTTGTTTTGGAATGAAGTTGGAGAGCGTGTAGTATCGTTGGACCAGAATTTGTTGAAGAGACTTGTCGAGTGGTCGACATCATCAAGGAAAGAGTAAGAACAGCTCGGAACCGGGCGAAGCAATACGCGGATACTCGGCGAAGAGATCTAGAGTTCGCCGTAGGGCGAAAGTATTTTTGAAAGTATCGCCTATGCGAGGATTGAAGAGATTCGGACGGGAAGGAAAACTAAGTCCAAGATATGTCGGACCATATGAGATTACGGCTAAGCGTGGGAAAGTAGCTTATCGGGTTAGCACTACCACCGTCTATGTCAAGTGTGCATGGCGTATTCCACATATCCTTATTGAAGAAGTATGTCAAAGACCCAACACATGTGTTGTCAGGGAGATTTGCGGGAGCCGGCGATGATTTGACATTTGAAGTAATACCAGCGGAAATCACTATGACTTGTTTGATTCGGAAGTTATGTACAATTTCGAAGATGAAATTTTTTATAAGTTGGGGGGAGTTGTAAGACCCGTGTCAATTTAACCCGGTCTTACCATTGTGAACCAGGTTTACCCATCATGGTCGAGTCAAATGGACCAAGGGCATGAAGGAGATCGAGATCCCAGTGCGAAATCGGCCCGAAAACACTTAATTCTAAGGGAGGGTCGCACACCCGGTGAAGCGGGTCGGACCTCCCAATACGAGAAAGTCGGACCCTCGGTTTTTGAGGGAGGGTCGGACAGCTTAAGACCCTAGGGTCGGCGGGATCATCGACCCTCCCATCGACCCTCGATTTCGCGAAAGCGAAATTAGGAAATTTCCTAATTTTTCGGTTGGGATTCTTTCCAAATCTCAATGGGATTATTATGGGACATTCCTAGTCTATTTTAAGGGCGTTCCTAAGCCACATTCACTCCTTTCACAGCCCTAATTGAATTGAGAGAAAGAGAGAAGAAGGGAAAAGGGAAGAAAGGAGGCTAGGAAGAAGGCTTAGCAAAAAGGAGAAGAAATTGCGGAGAAAAGTAATCTTCTCGGGTATGGATACCAATTCCATGAGTTTCTACGGACCTTAGGTTAGATATGGTTGAGTGTAGGATTTCGGAGAAACCCAAACCATCCATCCATGGTTAGGTTTTTCATGGAAAACCATAGGAAGATGCACGAAAGCTATCTAGATGAATTATACATGGTTCTAGACCATGGAATGAGTGTTGGGTGAATGTAGGAAGCAAGTCATAGGACCCCAAACAGGAAGAATGGATTAAAAAGTGGAAATAGGACCCGAGTGCACCGAGGGTCGCACCGAGGGTCGATAGACCATCCGACCCTAGGTGTTTCGACCATCGACCCTCGGCATTCGGGAAGTTCGAGAATGGAGGGAGGGTCGATAGACCCATCGACCCTAGCATCGACCCTAGAATCGACCCTCGGTTGTGAGAATGGTTTTTAAATTCTGAATTAATTCTAATTAAATTTTATCGACTTTGTTAGGTTTGCTAGCAATATAATACAGTTATAACAGTTATTCGAAAGCTTGGAAAATATCTATTAGCAAGCTAAGGTGAGGAACCTTAACCCCAAACTAAATTGGTTAATAATAAACTGTTTTTCTATTTATTGAGTCCTATGCCATGTTTGATTCTATGCGAATATGTTTGTAATGTGCATACTGACATGCCATCCAATATTTCTATTACTTGTTCATGCATATCTACTTTATTGTTTTATAACATGATGATGATGATGATGATAGGAATAGGCATGTGCTTGTATGTGTGTGGTTGATGTGCTTGATGCGGCGAGTATCGGGGAGGTGTGATGAGAGCGTCAATAAGCGTTAACCTTTGGCGGGTCTCGGCACTTTAGCTCTATCTCTAACTCAAGTCTTGTGCATTGGCATCGTCGTATCGCCATTACCTTAGCGGAACTATTATGTCGTAGAGTATCGGGGAGGTGGTCTCGGTCCTTGTAGTCTCTCGACTCTCCAGGGGCCTTAGCTCTATCTCTATGGATGTTACGGGGGATCTTTGGGGTGGGGCCTTGGATACCTTGTTTGGCATTAGGATTGGTTAGCAGCGAGCCCCGTTTGCAAGCCCTCGCTAACAGGGGGCTTACGTGTTGGTATAGCATTATATAGCAATAGCCGTTAACCTTTGTTGTATAATGTTATGGTAGGGTGGATGGGGGCGGCGATAACCGTTAACCTTCGGGTGGGCTTCCACACCTGTGTATAGAGGCGGTATCAATAACCGTTAACCTTTGATCACCCAACCTTTCTATTGCACATTGCAAACTATAAACCAAGACCAAAGATATAAATTGATTTTTACATGCATATGTAATGTTGCATTGTTTTGGCTACTCACGGCGCGTGTTGTGTGCTCACCCCTCGGCGTCGAATATTTTTAGTTGATGATGCGGGATATCTTGTTGAAGATTATATGAACCTGTCGGCGTATGGGCTGTAGCGGCTATGGAAGTTGGAGCTGAAGGCGATACACCACGACTCCTCTTGCGAGTGCAACTCGTGTGTATTCGATTAGATATTTTTGTAGGTTTCTTTATTGGATTTATAAGACATGTATTTGGTATTTGAATATTTATGTCTTAGTTAAACACAGAATAATTTGATATTATGGGTATCATTTTAGTTCTCTGTTCATATTATTTATAAATTTTCCGCTATTGTGTATTACTCGATTATGATTGTGGATGCGTGTTAAGTTTGGATAACGCGGGGATAGCCTATAAGAGATCTGGTTGAGCCGTTGGTTATTTGGCGGTTCATCACACCATTACGAAGTGTGCGGAATTGGGGTGTGACAACTCCAAATTCCATAGCTGCTATATTCCCGTATGTAGACGGGTTCATATAGTCTTCAACCGTGTAACCTGCATCATCAACTAAAAATATTCGACGCCGAGGGGTGAGCACACAACACGGCTGAGTAGCCAAAACAATGCAACATTACATATGCATGCACATCAATTTATATCTTTGGTCTGGTTTGAAGTTTGCAATATGCAATAGAAAGGTTGAGGTAGCCAAAGGTCGCGTTTATTGACTCCGCCTCTATACACGAGTGTGTGACGTTACCCGAAGATCACGTTATTCGTCAACTCACATGCACCCAACCATGAACATTATATAACAAAGGTTACGTTTATTGCTATATAGTGCCATACCAACACGTAAGCCCCTGTTGGCAAGGGCTGCAAACTGGGCTCGCAACTAACCAATCCTAATGCCAAACAGTGTATCCAAGGCCTCACCCCAACATCCCTCAGAATGCCCATAGAGATAGAGCTAAGGCCCCCGGTAGAGTCGAGACTACAAGGACCGAGACCACCTCCCCTGATACTCTATGACATAATAGTTCCGCTAAGGTAATGGTGATACGACGATGCCAATGCACAAGACTTGAGTTAGAGATAGAGCTAAAGTGCTGAGACCCGCCAAAGGTTAACGTTTATTGACGTTCTCATCACACCTCCCCTGATACTCGCTCGCATCAAGCACATCAACCACACACATACAAGCACATGCCTATTCCTATCATCATCATCATCATCATGTTATAAACAATAAAGTAAATATGCTTGAACAAGTAATAGAAATATTGGATGGCATGCTGTATGCACATAACAATCATATTCGCATATTATCAAACATAGCATAGGACTCAAGAAATAGAAAATAGTTTATTATTAACCAATTTAGTTTGGAGTTAAGGTTCCTCACCTTAGTTTGCTATAGGATGTTTTTCCAAGCTTTAAAATCACCTCTACAGTGTTATTATAATGCTAGCAAACCTAACAAAGTCGATGGAATTTAATTAGAATTAATTCCGAATTTAAAAACCATACTGTTATCTGAGGGTCGATCAGAGGGTCGATGCTCAGAATGCATAGGGTCGATGGGTCTATCGACCCTGTCCTCTGTCTGAACTTCCCGAATGCTGAGGGTCGATGGTCAGGGTGCATAGGGTCGATGGGTCTATCGACCCTGTGTGCGACCCTCTGTGCAATCAGGTCCAATTTCTAGTTTTTAATTCATTCTTCATGTTTGGGGTCCTATGGCTTGCTTCCACATTCCATTAAACATTCATTCCATGGTCTGAAACCATGATTCATCCTCTTGCTTTCATGCATTCTCCTAGGGTTTTCCATGAAAACCTAACCATGGATGGATGGTTTGGGTTTCTCCGAAATCCTACACTCAACCATATCTAACCTAAGGTCTGTAGAAACTCATGGAATTAGTATCCATACCTGAGAAGATTACTTTTCTCTGGAAATTCTTCTCCTTTTTGCTAAGTCTTCTTCCTTGCCTCTTTTCTTCCTCTTTTCCTTCTTCTCTCTTTCTCTCAATTCAATTAGGGTTGTAAAAGGAGTAAAAGTGGCTTAGGGACGTCCTTTAAATAGAGTAGGAATGTCCTATAATAGTCCCATTGAGATTTGGAAAGAATCCCAATCGAAAATTAGGAAGTTTCCTAATTTCAGTTTTGGCGGTAAGTGAGGGTCGATTAGAGGGTCGATGATCCCGTCGACCCTGTAGTCTGACACTGTCCGACCCTCTGTCCATTTTTCAGGGTCTGAGTTTCTAATTTGAGAGGGTCGACCCTGTTGAGCTGGGTATGCGACCCTTGCTCTATTTTAAGTGTTTTTGGGTCGATTTGATACCTAGGATCTCGCTCTCCTTCACGCCCTTGGTCCATTGACTCGACCATGATGGGTAAACCTGGTTCAAGGTGGTAAGACCGGGTTAGTTTGACATGGGTCTTACAGTAGATGCCAGACACGTGGGTGTCGGCTAGACACGAGCCCTCCATCCGAGCCGGTACATAAACTAACACCCCCTGTTAGCTCACTTTATCGGCTCGGATTGAGAGCTTAGATCCAGCCGACACCCATGTGTCAGGAATCAGTTGGTCGTAGCCGCCCGGGCACCCAAACCTTGATCCAACCGACACCCACATGTTGTGTGAGACCTACATGCAAATTTCGGGTCGAAATTATTTTAAGGGTGGGGGAGTTGTAAGACCCGCACTCCGTAAACCTGGTCTAAACCTTGGTTTTGTGTCGTAGCAGGTCTTTCGATCATCACCGGGCCAGACGGGACGAGCGGATGACAAACAGGTACAAAATCGGACCAAAGACGATCAAATCAACATGATTTTATGTTGACCAGTCTTGGTACCGGTCGATCGGTCAGCTCTGCGCAGCTGACTACGGAGATCCAGAATTGATCTCTGTGGGTCCCACTTTCCTAAACCCTAATGCCTAAACCTTCCTAATCCTAATAGGGTTACTAAACCCTAATTTTAGCCTATATAAACACCCTTAAACCTCCTCAAATCCTTTCCATTGTCTTTCACAAACCCTAGAGAAGAGAAAGATGTTGGAAAGGAAAAAGGAGCTAGGAAGAAGAAGGAGGTGCCACCATTGCCGTTCGACGACGCTCACTTTACGTCAGTTGACGGTAAGTGTTTTAACCACTCTTCTTACCCTATGACTCTAGCATAATTATAGGGGTGGATCAATACTATCCAAAGTAGATGTTGATCTAACACCCTAAATTGGATATTAAACCCTAAGTTGCCGTCAAACCCTAGATTCGAGTTTCGAGATGATATCCATTAAAACTAGACTTGAATGAGTTGGAGATAACTCTAACTCAAAGCTCAGACTTAGAATGGATAGGAGAAACCCTGGAAATCCATGGAGGATGATCGACGGCAGTCGAAAAACCCAAGTATAGTCTTCCGGAGACATACCGGTCGACTATACCGGTTGCACATAGTGTGGCCGGTATGTTGCCACCGGTATCTTTCGGGGGGCTGGTCTGTGGGGACCGGATGACCATACCGGTCGCCAGTCTTCCCCACAGAGCTGCGACCGGTATATGCCACCGGTCAGCTCTGTGAGGGTATTTTGTAACCTTGTTGGTTTTCGACCAACATGAAACCCTAAGAAAAATATTCTAATGAAACCCTAATAATATTGTAGGACTTGGTGACTTTCCGTTTGGATCTTGCGACGTGGAGCAAGCTAACAAACGAGCGTCAGGTAAGGGAATCTGACCTAAACCTAATAATTAATGGACTGTAAATCTTTGTTAATAACACTGAATATATATGATGTGATGTTTTGTGCATATTCACATGCCATTCTTTACTTTCAGTTATTATTATTGTTCATGCATTGATAGGATGTGATTGTTAGACATGTGGTTGTTTTCGTTAGTGTGTGGAGTGGGGCATGGAGCCTGGGATCATTCCTCACACTGGCACCTATTGTAGTATTCTGTCTTAACATGCTTGGTACGGGTGGGGCATCAGGGGAAGGTCGTTGTACGGTGGTCTTCGATATTGATGCTGGCCTGGCCATGGTGATGTGGCACTGTGGTCTCCGAGGTCGACGCTGGCTTGTCCACGATGCTTTAGCTCTATCTCTATGCCGTAGGGAGTCATGTTGGGATAGGGTCTATGTCACACCCCAATTCTGATCCAACCAGAATGGTGTGAGTGAACCGTCATTGAACCAACGGTTCACACCAGGATCTCGAATAGGCCGTGTTCACCCATACAAACCAATTACACATAACCACAATCAGAATATAAATGTACAGCGAAAGACTTTAAATAGAATGAACTGAGTATCTAATGATAATTTAAATAAATATCCCATTATTCAAATTCAAACACATAGAATAATAATCTTTTACATCCCCTTTAATCCAATCAAAAATAACTGAAATAAATAAATAAAACAAATCAAAGGTACACGCAGAAAGGGCACTCGCATGAAGCATCATGCTCGTCCTCCCCTGCTTGCTGTGGTCCGGTTTTAAGTTTGCAATGTGCTATAGAAAGGTTTGGTGGCCCCTGCACCTCTATACACGAGTGTGTGGCGTCGCACAGTAATCACACTACCACCAACCCACATGCACCCATCATGGAATAGAGATAGAGCTAAGGTATACCTGCCACCTCCCCCGATACTCTACCCATACCATTACCTAAGCCCCTCCCGGCCGGGGCTCGCAAACTGGGCTCGCAACTAACCAATCCTATATGTCAACAATGTATGCTCTATCCCAGCACAGCCGTCTACAACATAGAGATAGAGCTAGAGCGTGCAGGCCGGGTCGGAGACCACCATACCTCACCTCCCCCTGATACCCTATCCGCAACTAACCCACTAGGATAGAAACAATACGCAGGTAGACCCTATCCCAACACAACTCCCTACGGCATAGAGATATGGCTAAAGCATCGTGGACAAGCCAGCGTCGACTCGAATCCTCGGTACCACACAACGATGGTCGGGACAACATCAATATCGGAGACCACCCGTACCACGATCTTCCCCTGATACCCCACCCCTACCAAGCATGTTAAGACAGAATACTACAAAAAGGTGCCAGTGTGAAGAGCGATCCCAGGCCCATGCCCCACTCCACACACCAACGAAAACAATCACATGCCTAACAATCACATCCTATGAATGCATGAACAATAATAATAATTGAAAGTAAAGGACGGCATGTGAATATGTACAAACATCACATCATAGATATTCAATGATTAACAACGATTTACTGTCCATTAATTATTAGGTTTAGGTCAGATTCCCTTACCCGACTTCGTTCAATAACTTGCTCCACGTCGCAAGATCCAAACGATAAGTCACAAAGTCCTACAATATTATTAGGGTTTCATTAGAATACATTGCTTAGGGTTTCATGTTGGTCGGAAACCAACAGATATCACAAATACCCTCACAGAGCTGACCGGTGGCATGTACCGGTCGCAGCTCTGTGGGAAAGACTGGCGACCGGTATGGTCAGCCGGTCCCCCACAAACAACCTCCCGAGAGGTAGCGGTCGCGACATACCGGTCGCACTATGTGCAACCGGTATAGTCGACCGGTATGTCTCCGGAAGACCATACATGGGTTCTTCGACTGTCATCGATCATCCTCCATGGATTCTCAGGGTTTCTCCTAACCATTCTAAGTCTAGGCTTTGAGTTAGAGTTATCCCCAACTCATTCAAGTCTCGTTTCGGTCAATATCATCTCGAAACTCAAATCTAGGGTTTGACGGCAACTTAGGGTTTATTGGCCAATTTAGGATTTTAGATCAATACCTACTTTGCATGGTATTGATCCACCTACACAACTATCATAGGGTAAGAAGAGGGATTCAAACACTTACCGTTGACAGGCGTAGCGTGAGCTTCGTCAAACGGTAATGGCGGCACCTCCTTCTTCTTCCTAGCTCCTTCTCCTTTCCAAGCTCTTTCTCTTCTCTAGGGTTTGTGAGAGACAATGGAAAGGATTTGAGGGGATTTAAGGGTGTATTTATGGGCTAGAAATAGGGTTTAGTAACCCTACTAGGATTAAGAAACTTCTAGGATTCGAAATCAGGAAAGCGGGACCCGCAGAGACCAATTTCCAAATTCCCGCACATAGCTGTGCAGGCCATACCGGTCGACCGGTACCATCATCCGGTACCATCAACCGGTATCTAAAATCAGGTATAATTGGTCGACTTTGGTCCGATTTTGTACCTGTTTGTTATCCGCTTGCCCCGTCTGGCTCGGTGATGATCGGAAGACCTGTCACGACACAAAACCAAGGTTTAGACCGGGTTTTAAGAGTGCGGTCTTACAACTCCACCACCCTTAAAAGAAATTTCGTCCCGAAATTTGCATGTAGTTACTACAACTCCCCCACCCTTAAAAGAAATTTCGGCCTCGAAATTTGAACGTACCTTGATCGTCAAAAAGATTAGGGTACTCCTTCCTCATCGCGCTCTCTTCTTCCCAAGTAATTTCCTCCACATTTTAGCTTCTCCAATGCACCTTCACATAATGGATATCCTTGGTTCGAAGTTGCTGAACTTTTCGACTCGAGAGCATTACAGGCACCACTTCGAAAGTTAAGTCTTCAGTCAAGTCTGGAGGATCAGCGCTCAAGATATGCGATGGATCTTTGACATACTTCTTCAGTAATGATACATGGAACACATTATGGATGCTGGACATAGATGGTGGTAGAGCCAATTGATATGCTACATTACCACGTCGATTCAATATCTCATATGGTCCCACATACCTGGGGTATAGCTTCCCCTTCTTACCAAACCGTTTCAGACCTCGCACCGGTGATACCTTCAAGAATACTTTGTCACCCACTGCAAACTCCAGATCTCGACGTCGATTATCCGCATAGTGCTTCTGTCGAACTTGAGCTGTCTTTACTCTCTCTTTGATCTGATCAATTACTCGGCAAGTTTCTTCAACAAACTCCGGTCCTACAATTCTTCTTTCCCCCACTTCATTCCATAACAGAGGTGTACGACATTTTCTCCCATAGAGAGCTTCATATGGGGCCATCTGAATTGTAGTCTGATAACTTTTGTTGTAAGAAAACTCGATAAGTGATAGCTTCTCATCCCAAGCTCCTTTGAAATCTAATGCACAAGCTCGAAGCATATCTTCCAAAATTTGAATGGTTCGTTCTGACTGTCTGTCCGTCCGAGGGATGGAAAGGCATCTTGAACTCGACTTTGTTCCCATAGCTTTTCGTAATCCTTCCCCGAACTTCGATGTAAACGGGGATCTCGTCGGATACTATACTCGGGAATGCCATGAAGTCCGACTATATTATCAACATATAACTTGGCCAGCTTCTCCATGGTATACGAGGTCGACCGCAATAAATCGAGCTGTCTTGGTGAGTCGATCTACTATAACCCAAACTGCATCCACTGACCTTGGTGTCAAAGGTAAGCCAGTGACAAAATCCATAGTGATACAATCCCACTTCCAGGAAGGTTCTGGTAACGGCTGTAGTAAACCCGCGGGTCTTTGCCTTTCCGCTTTAACTTGTTGACAATTCAGACATTGAAACACGAAACGAGCTATATCTGCTTTCATGCCCCTCCACCAATATAGTCTTCTTAGATCATGGTACATCTTGGTACTTCCTGGATGTACCGAATATGGAGTGTAATGAGCTTGGTCATAACTTCGGCCTCGATATCGCAGTCTTCGCTCTCGGGTATACATAACCGTCCGCGATACTTGAGTACTTTGTCTGATTCCAAGGTAAAGTCAGGATTGCACGTACCCTTCTCTAAGTCTTCCTACACTGTCTTGAGATATGGATCCTGTAGGATTGCTACCTTGACTTCATCAATTAGACTCGGTGAGATCTTCAATGCGGCGAACATCATAGTGAACTTATGAATCAAGCCTTGCTTGACTGGATCTTCTACAGTTTCAATTATATGCTCTTCGTCACCTTCGATTGGACTAGAGGCTGCGGCACACAATGCAGCATTTGTACTCGGTCCTGCCTCAGGTTTCGATGCCCACTTTCTGCTTAAGGCGTCAGCCACCACATTTGCTTTACCTGGATGGTACTGGATGTCGCAATCATAATCTTTTAACAATTCCAGCCATCTTCTCTGTCTCATATTCAGATCCTTCTAAGTGAAGAGATACGTTAAGCTTTTGTGATCTGACTTGATCTGAAACTTCTCACCGTACAAATAGTGTCTCCAAGTTTTGATCGCGTGAATAACTGCTGCCAGCTCCAATTCATGCGTAGGATAGTTCTTCTCATGCTCTTTTAACTGTCTTGATGCGTAAGCAATCACCTGTTCTCCTTGCATCAGAACACACCCAATTCCAAACCCTGAAGCATCCATATATAAGGTAAACGGTATGCTTGGTTCTGGGATGGTCAAGATAGGTGCAGAGACTAGTCTTGACTTCAAAGTCTTAAAGCACTTCTCACACTCATATGTCCATATAAATTTTTCTCCCTTCTTGGTCAATCTGGTGAGTGGAACAGCGATCCTGGAGTAATCTTCCACGAATCTTCTATAATAACCAGCTAGCCCAAGGAAACTACGAATCTCCGTGATAGATTTTGGTGCTTCCCATCCTACTATAGCAGTTATCTTGCTTGGATCAACCTTGATACCGTCTTCAGATACAACATGGCCCAAGAAAGCCACTTCCTTCAGCCAAAACTCGCACTTCTTGAATTTTGCATAAAGCCTCACATCTCTCAGCCGTTGTAAGGCTGCTCTCAAATGCGTTGTATGAGTCTCCATGTCCTTAGAGTAAATCAATATGTCATCGATGAATACGATGACCGAAGTGTCCAACATGTCATGGAACACTCGGTTCATCAATTCCATAAACGACGCTGGAGCATTGGTCAACCCGAAGACATAACCAGAAACTCATAATGCCCATACCTCGTCCTGAAGGCAGGGTGGTAAGCCCGAGAGCTCCTCTGGAAACACATCTGGAAACTCCCGAACCACATCTATATCTTCCATCTTGAGTGACTCTGCCGTGAGATCGACTACAGATACGAGATAACCCACTCCCCCTTTCTCCAAGCATCTCTTAGTCTTTAGGGCGGTGAGGATCAACTTCCGCTTCCTAGATGGGTTCTTCGACTGTCGTCGATCATCCTCCATGGATTCTCAGAGTTTCTCCTAACCATTCTAAGTTTAGGCTTTGAGTTAGAGTTATCCCCAACTCATTCAAGTCTCGTTTCGGTCAATATCATCTCGAAACTCAAATCTAGGGTTTGACGGCAACTTAGGGTTTATTGGTCAATTTAGGGTTTTAGATCAATACCTACTTTGCATTGTACTGATCCACCCACACAACTATCATAGGGTAAGAAGAGGGATTCAAACACTTACCGTTGACAGGCGTAGCGTGAGCTTCGTCAAACGGTAATGGCGGCACCTCCTTCTTCCAGGCCATACCGGTCGACCGGTACCATCATCCGGTACCATCAACCGGTATCTAAAATCAGGTATAATTGGTCGACTTTGGTCCAATTTTGTACCTGTTTGTTATCCGCTTGCCCCGTCTGGCTCGGTGATGATCGGAAGACCTGTCACGACACAAAACCAAGGTTTAGACCGGGTTTTAAGAGTGCGGTCTTACAACTCCACCACCCTTGAAAGAAATTTCGTCCCAAAATTTGCATGTAGTTACTACAACTCCCCCACCCTTAAAAGAAATTTCGGCCTCGAAATTTGAACATAGGCACCACTTCGAAAGTTAAGTCTTCAATCAAGTCTGGAGGATCAGCGCTCAAGATATGCGATGGATCTCTGACATACTTCTTCAGTAATGATACATGGAACACATTATGGACGCTGGACATGGATGGTGGTAGAGCCAATTGATATGCTACATTACCACGTCGATTCAATATCTCATATGGTCCCACATACCTGGGGCATAGCTTCCCCTTCTTACCAAACCGTTTCAGACCTCGCACCGGTGATACCTTCAAGAATACTTTGTCACCCTCGCAAACTCCGGATCTCGACGTCGATTATCCGCATAGTGCTTCATCGAACTTGAGCTGTCTTGACTCTCTCTTTGATCTGATCAATTACTCGGCAAGTTTCTTCAACAAACTCCGGTCCTACAATTCTTCTTTCCCCCACTTCATTCCATAACAGAGGTGTACGACATTTTCTCCCATAGAGAGCTTCATATGGGGCCATCTGAATTGTAGTCTGATAACTGTTGTTGTAAGCAAACTCGATAAGTGATAGCTTCTCATCCCAAGCTCCTTTGGAATCTAATGCACAAGCTCGAAGCATATCTTCCAAAATTTGAATCCACCACCATGGTACGGAATGAATACACAGGGACAGCACGATCTGAGTTGGGCGGTGGACAGATTCCTAAAGCTGAAGCCTTCTTCATTCACAGGTAAGGCAGGGAAACCATTGTGGCCAGCACAGTGGGTTGCAGAAATGGAGAAGAATTTTTTACTAATGACTTGTTCAGAGGATGAAAAGGTCCTGTTTTCCACTCATATGCTGAAGGAAGATGCGAATGCTTGGTGGAATTCTACACGGGCATATCTGGAGACGAAGATTGTGGATGCTTACCAGCAGAGGTACGAGGAGTTATTTTTCTTCGCACCGGCAAGTATGCAAGAGGAAGAGACCAAGACACGTAGGTTCACCATGGGACTGCGTGGAGGCATCAGAGAGCATATATTGGGTCTGGACAAGAAAATTTACAATGAGGCTGTGCAGGTTGCGAGAGTGATAGAATCTTGTCAGAGGGACAGCTTCTTTGCACAGAACAGAGGAGTGAAGAGACCCACTATTGAGAGTTCGGGTGGCGGTAACAATAGACCTTTCTGCCCATACGGGGGCTCGGGACCGCTAAGGTGCCCGCAAGGAACAATATGGCACCACATTGCCACAGTTCATTGGACACAACCCGAACATTAAATGTTTCAATCGTCGGCCAAGTGGGTCATATTGCAAAGACCTACACTCTACCTAGGAAGCAACCTTCCCCAGCAAGGAAAAGTATATGCGGTCACTACCGAAGAGGCAGCCGCATCACCCGATGTGGTCACTGGTATGACTCTATCCCTTATTATTTGGCTTACTATTTTAATTGTGTGTATGCGCATGTAGAACTAAGGGATAATAAAATTTCAGGAATTGTAAATGTAGCTGGTATACCTGCCAGAGTACTATTTGACTCTAGGGCCACGCACTCCTTTGTTTCTATTTCCTTTGGGAAGCGAATGGAGTTACCAATCAAGCACTTGAACCCAAGCTTGATAGTTCGCTCTCCGCTAGGAGTCGAAGTGGCTTTGACTGAATATTTTAGACCATGTACAGTATGTATTGAGGGCCGAGACTTAGAAGCAAGTTTGGTGCTACTCGAGATGGCAGACTTTGATGTCATCTTGGGAATGGATTGGCTAGGCCATCATTCAGCTACCCTATTATGTGGTGAAAGGAAGCTTGTGCTTACAGACAAAAAGGGCAAGGAGTATAGCTTCACTGGTACCAAGTTACCTAGGAAGCGGAAGCTGATCCTCTCTGCCCTAAAAGCTAAGAGATGCTTAGAGAAAGGGGGAGTGGGGTATCTAGTATCTGTAGTCGACATCACGGCGGAGTCACGCAAGATGGAAGATATAGATGTGGTTCGAGAGTTCCCAGATGTATTTCCAGAGGAGCTTCCAGGTCTACCATCGGACAGGGCTACAGAGTTTGTAATAAACCTTATGCTAGGTTCGGCGCCGGTGTCTAAAGCACCATACAGGATGGCCCCTACCGAGTTAAAGGAGTTGAAGGCCCAGTTACAAGAATTGTTAGATAAGGGTTTCATACGACCTAGCATATCACCTTGGGGAGCACCTGTATTATTTGTTAAGAAGAAAGACGAAAGTGTAAGACTATGCATTGATTACCGTGAACTGAACAAGTTGACGATCAAGAATCGATATCCTTTGCCTAGAATCGATGATCTGTTCGATCAATTGCAGGGTGCAAAGGTTTTCTCGAAGATTGATCTCCGGTCGGGGTATCACCAACTGAAGATCAAGGCTGGAGATATTCCGAAGACTGCTTTCAGGACGAGGTATGGGCATTATGAGTTTCTAGTCATATCATTCGGGTTGACCAACGCCCCAGCGTCGTTCATGGAACTGATGAACCGAGTGTTTCATGATATGTTGGACACTTCGGTCATCGTATTCATCGATGACATATTGGTCTACTCAAAGGACATGGAGGCTCATACAACACATTTGAGGGCATCCCTACAACGGCTGAGACAGGAGAAGCTTTATGCTAAGTTCAAGAAATACGAGTTTTGGCTGAAGGAAGTGGCCTTCTTGGGCCATGTAGTATCTGAAGACGGTATCAAGGTTGATCCAAGTAAGATAGCTGCTATAGTAGGATGGGAAGCACCAAAATTTGTTGCGGAGATTCATAGTTTCCTTGGGTTGGCTGGTTATTATAGAAGATTCGTGGAAGATTACTCCAGGATCGCTGTTCCACTTACCAGATTGACCAAGAAGGGGAGAAATTCATATGGACACATGAGTGTGAGAAGTGTTTTCAGACTTTGAAGTCAAGACTAGTCTCTGCACCTATCTTGACCATCCCAGAACCAAGCGTACCGTTTACTTTATATACGGATGCTTCAGGGTTAGGTATCGGGTGTGTAATGATGCAAGGAGAACAGGTGATTGCTTACGCATCAAGACAGTTAAAAGAGCATGAAAAGAACTATCCTACGCATGATTTGGAGTTAGCAGCAGTTATACATGAAATCAAGACTTGGAGACACTACTTGTACGGTGAGAAGTTTCAGATTAAGTCAGATCACAAGAGCTTAACTTACCTTTTCACTCAGAAGGATCTGAATATGAGACAGAGGAGATGGCTGGAATTGTTGAAAGATTATGATTGTGAAATCCAGTATCATCCAGGTAAAGCAAATGTTGTGGCTGACGCCTTAAGCAGAAAGTGGGCATCGAAACCTGAGGCAGTACCAAATACAAATGCTGCATTGTGTGCTGCAGCCTCAAGTTCAATGGAAATTGATGAAGAACATATTATAGAGACTGCAGAAGATCCAGTTGAGCAAGGCTTGATTCATAAGTTTACCATGATGTTATCCGCTTTGAAGATCTCACCGGATCTAGTCGATGAAGTCAAGGTAGCAATCCTACAGGATCCACATCTCAAGACAGTGCAAGAATACTGAGAGAAGGGTACGAGCAATCCTGACTTTACCTTGGATTCAGACAAGGTACTCAGGTATCGTGGACGGTTATGTATACCTGAGAGTGAAGACTGCAATATCAGAGATCGAGTTATGACTGAAGCTCATTACACTCCATATTCGGTACATCCAAGAAGTAGTAAAATGTACCATGATTTAAGAAAACTATATTGGTGGAGGGGTATGAAAGCAGATATAGCTCGTTTCGTGTTCCAATGTCTAAATTGTCAACAAGTTAAAGCAGAAAGGAAGAGACCCGTAGGTTTACTACAGCCATTATCGGAACCTGCATGGAAGTGGGATTGTAACACCATGGATTTCGTCACTGGCCTACCTTTGACACCAAGGTCAGTGGATGCAGTTTGGGTTATAGTCGACCGACTCACCAAGACAACTCGATTCATTGCGGTCAGACCTCAGTTTACCATGGAGAAGCTGGCCAAGTTGTATGTTGATAATATAGTCAAACTCCATGGTGTTCCAGAGAGTAAGTATCTGACAGAGATCTTCGTTTTACATCAAAGTTCTGGGAAGGATTACAGAAAGCTATGGGAACAAAGTTGAAGTTCAGTATAGCTTTTCACCCTCAGACGGACGGGCAGTCAGAGCAAACCATTCAAATTTTAGAAGACATGCTCCAGCCTGTACATTAGACTTCAAGGGAGCTTAGGATGAGAAACTATCACTTATTGAGTTTGCTTATAACAACAGCTATCAGGCTATAATTCAAATGGCCCCATATAAAGCACTCTATGGAAAGAAGTGTCGTACACCTCTGTTATGGAACGAGGTGGGAGAAAGAAGAATTGTAGGACCGGAGTTTGTTGAAGAAACTTGTCGAGTGATTGATCAGATCAAAGAAAGAGTAAAGATAGCTCAAGTTCGACAGAAGCACTATGCGGATAACCGACGTCGAGATCTGGAGTTTGCAGTGGGTGACAAAGTATTCTTAAAGATATCACCGGTGCGAGGTCTGAAAAGGTTTGGTAAGAAGGGGAAGCTATGCCCCAGGTATGTGGGACCGTACGAGATATTGGCTAGACGTGGTAACGTAGCATATAAATTGGCTCTACCACCATCTATGTCAAGTGTTCATGATGTGTTCCATGTATCATTGTTGAAGAAGTATGTCAGAGACTCATCGCACATCTTGACAGCAGACCCCCCAGACTTGACTGAAGACTTAACATTCGAAGTGGTGCCTGTGATGCTCTCAAGCCGAAAGGTACAACAACTTCGAACCAAGGATATTCATTATGTGAAGGTGCATTGGAGAAGCCAAAATATCGAAGAAATTACTTGGGAAGAGGAGAGCGCAATGAGGAAGGAGTATCCTAATCTTTTCGACGATCAAGGTACGTTTAAATTTCGAGGCCGAAATTTCTTTTAAGGGTGGGGGAGTTGTGAGACTACATGCAAATTTTGGGACGAAATTCTTTTAAGGGTGGGGGAGTTGTAAGACCCGCACTCTGTAAATCCGGTCTAAACCTTGGTTTTGTGTCGTAGTAGGTCTTCCGATCATCATCGGGCCAGACGGGACAAGCGGATGACAAACAGGTATGAAATCGGACCAAAGACGATCAAATCAACATGATTTTATGTTGACCGGTCGAAGGTACCGGTCTTGGTATCGGTCGATCGGTCAGCTCTGCGCAGCTGACTACGGAGATCCAGAAATTGATCTTTGTGGGTCCCACTTTCCTAAACCCTAATGCCTGAACCTTCTTAATCCTAATAGGGTTATTAAACCCTAATTCTAGCCTATATAAACACCCTTAAACCTCCTCAAATCCTTTCCATTGTCTCTCACAAACCCTAGAGAAGAGAAAGAGGTTGGAAAGGAGAAGGAGCTAGGAAGAAGAAGGAGGTGCCGCCATTACCGTTCGACGACGCTCACTTTACGCCAATTGACGGTAAGTGTTTTAACCACTCTTCTTACCCTATGACTCAAGCATAGTTATAGGGGTGGATCAATACTATGCAAAGTAGGTGTTGATCTAACACCCTAAATTGGATATTAAACCCTAAGTTGCCGTCAAACCCTAAATTCGAGTTCCGAGATGATATTCATCGAAACTAGACTTGAATGAGTTGGAGATAACTCTAACTCAAAGGTCAGACTTATAATGGATAGGAGAAACCCTGGAAATCCATGGAGGATGATCGACAGCAGTCGAAAAACCCAAGTATAGTCTTCCGGAGACATACCGATCGACTATACCGGTTGCACATAGTGTAGCCGGTATGTTGCCACCGGTATCTTTCGGGGGGCTGGTCTGTGGGGACCGGCTGACCATACCGGTCGCCAGTCTTCCCCAGAGAGCTGCAACCGGTATATGCCACCGGTCAGCTCTGTGAGGGTATTTTTTAACCTTGTTGGTTTCCGACCAACATGAAACCCTAAGAAAAATATTCTAATGAAACCCTAATAATATTGTAGGACTTTGTGACTTTCCGTTTGGATCTTGCGATGTGGAGCAAGCTAACAAACGAGCGTCAGGTAAGGGAATCTGACCTAAACCTAATAATTAATGGATAGTAAATCTTTGTTAATAACACTGAATATAAATGATGTGATGTTTTGTGCATATTCACGTGCCATCCTTTACTTTCAGTTATTATTATTGTTCATGCATTGATAGGATGTGATTGTTAGGCATGTGGTTGTTTTCGTTAGTGTATGGAGTGGGGCATGGAGCCTGGGATCATTCCTCACACTGGCACCTTTTGTAGTATTCTATCTTAACATGCTTGGTACGGGTGGGGCATCAGGGGAAGGTCGTGGTACGGTGGTCTCCGATATTGATGCTGGCCTGGCCATGGTGATGTGGCACTGTGGTCTCCGAGGTCGACGCTGGCTTGTCCACGATGCTTTAGCTCTATCTCTATGCCGTAGGGAGTCATGTTGGGATAGGGCCTACCTGCGTATTGTTCTATCCTAGTGGGTTAGTTGCGGATAGGGTATCAGGGGAGGTACGGGGATGCCTTAGCTTTATCTCTATGCCGTAGACGGCTGTGCTGGGATAGAGCATACATTGATGACATATAGGATTGGTTAGTTGCGAGCCCAGTTTGCAAGCCCTGGCCAATAGGGGCTTAGGTACTGGTATGGGTAGAGCATCAGGGGAGGTACGGGGATACCTTAACTCTATCTCTATTCCATGATGGGTGCATGTGGGCCAATGGTGGTGTGATCCATGAGGTGCCACACACTCGTGTATAGAGGTGCGGGGGCCACCAAACCTTTCTATAGCACATTGCAAACTTAAACCAGACCACAACATAAAATGATTGTTACTCATGCATAATATTGTGAAACTGTCTGATTGTCTTACTGAGCTAAGTTGTGAGCTCATCCTTTGTACGTACATTGTTTTAGATGTTGATGCAGGTTACTTGGTGGACGATTATTTGAACGCTCCGACGTATGGTGGTGTTGCTGCGTTGGATGTACAGGCAGGAGAGGACGAGCATGATGCTTCATGCGAGTGCCCTTTCTGCGTGTACATTTGATTGGATTTTTATTTATTTTCATTATTTTCGATTGGATTAAAGAGTTGTAATGATCTTATATTTTATGTTTGAATTTGAATAATTGGATACTTATTTAAATTATCAATAGATACTCAGTTCATTCTATTTAAAAACTTCCGCTGTATTATTTATATTCTGATTGTGGTTATGTGCAATGGTTTGTATGAGAGGACACGGTCTATTCGAGATCCTGGTGTGAACCGTTGGTTCAATGACGGTTCACTCACACCATTCTGGTTGGATCAGAATTGGGATGTGACATGTTGGGCATCAGCAGATGATAGCCGCCTCCCAAACTTCTAGGAGGAGAGCGAAAAATTTTATCTGGTTGCAAGGAAAGAGGGATTCACATCCTCTCCTCCTAGTGATTCGAGAGGAGGGGGGATGCCCTCGTGGGATGGCCGACACGTGGGGCTCAGGTAAACCCGAACCCTCCATCCGAGTCAACAAGCTGAGCTGACAGGTGGTGTCAACTCAGATTCACCCGAGCCCCACATGTCGGCACAACCATACAATAGGGGCATCCCCCTCCTCCCCAATCACTGGGAGGAGAGGCTTTGAATCCAAGAAAGAGAGACTGAAACAAGCATTGAAAAGAAAGGAAATCTTAGTAGATATGATAATCATACTTGTCTAATCCTGTTAGCTAATTATGAATATTAATTTTCTACTTTATGGAAGTATCAATCATCTTTATAAAATTAGTATTGACACAGAAAGTGGCGCTTGTGTTTTTCATTGCTTAAAGATTGGGATCCAAATCGTCTCCTCCCTGTACTTTAGGGAGGGAGACGCCCTCGTCTGATGGCCGACACGTAATTCTCAAAAAAATCCAAGGTCCATGTCCTAGCCGACACCCCCTATCAGTTCAGCTTGTCGGCTGGATGTCGGTTCGGATGAGGGGTTCGGATTTTCTTGAGAACCACATGTCGACCATCCGACGGGGGCGTCTCCCTCCTCCCTGAAGTACAGGGAGGAGATGATTTAAATCCGATTGATTGACTAGCTGAGTTGAGTTAATTTTTTATTCCTTTTATTAGCTCTTTAATGTGAAAAGGCGTGAGAAAGTAGAACTATAAATAGAAGGATTTTTTTTTAAATCATTTTTAACATGGCAGGAGTTTCCAGGCCATAGGATCAAAATAATGATTCTCTCCTTCTAATTTATTTTTAAAAAAATGGGGTGCGAGTGTTTTCTTACAGTCGTCACCTGGTCATGAATTAGACGCGTGACAAAGGATTTTAATTTTTTTTATTTTTAGAGAGTCTGAGTCATAATTTCATAGGAAAATGATTCACCTGGGTAGTGGGACCCACCTCTGGATCATGAGATTCTCTGGTTATGAAGAGTGATAGAGTCCATTGGAAGGTACACATGCACAACTAGGGGTGCAAGTTTTACCTTGACGACCCTAAACCGCCCAGGCCCGCCCTGAACCCTAGCAGGGTTGAACCCGGCCCAAACCCTGACAAGGCTGGATTAGGGCTTAATTTTTTATCAACCCTGGCAGGGTTGGGTTGGGTTAGGGTTGAGCCCGGCCCGTCCCGACCTTGTATATATATGAATATACTCTAGGAAGTGTTGCCGATTCTAAGAGGCGTTGAGACATTGTCTGAGAGACTGAGAGTCGACTGTTGAAAAAGATTCGGTGTGAATTGAAATCTCCTGAGGAGTTTTTCTTGTTTTGAGTTAAATGTTTTTTTATAGTTTGATTGTTATTGTTTCGACTTCATTTGCTGATCTATTAGAAAACTGTAAGGAGATTTTATTTTGTTATGAGTTATGTGTTTTCAATCTTTCTGTTGTTCTTTTGACAGATTGAGTATGTTGTTTGATTTTTGTTGTTTCTATTTTATTTGTTGATCTTTTAGAGTTCCTCTCTGTTTTGGCTACCAATCTTGTTCAAATTTTGTTTATATTTTTATCGGTAAAGATTTATGATTCTCATGAGTATTGTAATGGACAATCAAAAGCATGTTTAATGATCGACAGAAGATTTCTATTTGAACTAAGATCAAATGGGTTTTAAATGAATTGTATGATTGATATCGTTTATCTTCTCTTTTTTTCTCTTTTTATCTACGGAGATCTTTTTTTTCTCTTTTTACCTCCTCCTGAATCAGGGTTAATCAGGGTTAACCCGACCCAACCCGGTTCTGTCAGGGTCAATTAGGGAAGGTTAGGGTTAGGCCCAACCCTGCCAAGGTCAGGGTTAGGATTGTACATTTTCTGACCCTGGCAGAGTTGGACTGGGTTAGGGTTTAGTTTAAATAGTCAGGGTTGGGGTTAGGGTTTTGAAAAACCCGGCCCAACCCGGCCCTGTTGCAGCCCTATACGCAACAACAAAAGCTTGGAATGGAATTTACACCCTTGTACCCACCCACCTGGATCCACATCCTCTCCTCCTAGAGGTGGTTCGAAAGGAGGGGTGGCAATTCTGTTGGATGGTCGACACCTAGGGTTCGGTGAATCAAAGCTGACAAGCCGAGTCTACAAGGGGGTGTCGGGTTGGATGAAGGGCTCGGATTCACCCGACACTTAAGTGTCGGCCATCCAACGGGGTTGCCGCCCCTCCTCCCGAACCTCTGGGAGGAGAAGATTTGGATAAGTACCCACCTATATCGAAGGTGTAGTGGTACACTGGCGACGTACAAGGTACCAAGGAAGTATATAAGGTAGGTACACCAGCGACGTACAAGGTACTTAAAAAACGTGTTTTAAAACATTACACATTGATAAATGTCTACTAACACTGCATTTTCTTGCCTTTCAAATGTGCTGACACAAGGTGCGAGTTAAGATGAGTCTGGACGGTCTAAAACTTGCTTAAATTCTCCAAATGTGTGGAAACAACTCTATTTTTTTTTATTTACTAGACTCTCTTCTCGAGTAATTTTATGATTCTATGCCATGGTTTTAGTAATCGGTATTGGATTGACCAAATCCCTTGATTTGTAACAAATTAGTACGTGACAGGTTTTGATTAATTATTTCATATTTTTTTATTTAACAATCACATGTCCTATGATCATTGGTTCTGTAGTGTATCTTGTACTCGAAACTAAAACTTTGATCTACCTCTAAACTGGACTAAGGAGCCAAATCACCAAACAACCCTAAAAATTAGACCATCGAAGAAAAATAGGAAAAAAAAAAAAACAAAACAAAACAAAAAAAAAAGGTTATTGAGGCGTTGTGATTAACTACTAGAGCTTTATACTACAGCGTAAACAGAAACTGAAAACGATAGGTCTTGGCACAATGGTAAGATTGACTCCGTCGTGACCTGATGGCAATATGTTCGAATTTAAATGTAGTCTCTGACTCCGTCGTGACCTGATGGGAATATGTTCGAATTTAAATGTATTTTCTCTACGAAGCAAAAGTAGGACTGTGTATATTAACCCTTCTCCAGACCCCATAGTGACGGGAACTTCTTGCATTAAGTATACCCATAAACAGAAACTTAACTATTTATTGAACGGTCTGCTTGGTTTTTAACTTAAATCGGTCAGACCTATCGGTCTAGTCCAGATTTCTACACCCCTGAATACACACCTTATCATTTTATTTTATTGAAATATTATTTTGAAGAAAAAATTTCATCTACACCCCATCAAAGATTGTTAACATCATCTACACCCACAAGAAAGCAGAAACATCACCTATATCCACTTAACTGATGGAAATCACTAAAATTATTGAAATACAGTTTTACCCTTCATTTTTATATTTTATCCTTTCAATTTTAAAAAACTTAAAAGATTTATTCCAAACAGCCTTCTTCTCCGACGACGTGAAGATTTTTCCGGTAATGTGAGCTTGAGACAAAATCTGGATATGCTTCGCTCCAAATCTCCATCGTCAATTACATCTCCCTCTCTCTCTTTCTTTGAGAATCTCTGCCCTCTTCCTTTAACTAAAGTCGTTCTTCCTTTAGCTAAAAGTTTATCTAATTTCCACCCGTATTGTTGTTACTTGTTAGCATATTACTTAATCATGATGGAAACAAAAGTGACCAAAATGAACAATGAAAATAAATCAACAAAAATGTGAATGGAGTTAAATTCAGTGGGCAATGTGGCAAGAATCACGAATCAAGTGCAAAAAATAGAGAACCATAAATATATCGAAAAAGAATGGATGAATCATTTATAAAAATCGAGATAAATACTTTAATCATAGGTTTTTCGAGGATTTGAACAAAGGGCTTTCCTTGGAATCGTGAGGAAGCAAAACAAGCAAGAATGATGCCAACAACTCTGCTTCAGAATTTGAAAACTAAAGATAATGCCTTAGTAGTTGGAAGTTGGAACCCATAGGTAATGCTCGGAGGAGGAAAGTGGAAGCACAGAGCTGGTGCGTGGCGAGAAGCAACGTAAGCGATCAGGCGTTGCAGGTTATGGATCTTGCGTTTATCCATCGACGACTCCCACTCCAACGACGAACTCATTACTTACCTTTGTTTAAGGTTTTATGACTTCAAGAGCTGCTGCAACTTTCCAATCTCAGGTGAAATGCGCCCAAAGAACATATTACCATCGAGAAGAAGCTTCTGAACACCAGAGAAGTTACCTATGGATGGAGGCAGAGATCCCGTGAGCTGGTTGTTCGAAAAAAAGATCTGCCCTAGATTCACAGCCACCAAATCAGTCTCTGGAAGCTCCCTGCAAGATAGTTATCTTGAAACTCGACCTGAGCGAATTGGGGTAGGCCGAAGAACTCTTTTGGAGTTCGATTGGTTTCATTTTCCCCCAAACAATAACGGAAATCTTTTAATAGAGTGCAATCTATCTTAGTGGAGCTGACCATCTGTTGGAGCCATGCCAGCTCCCCTAATTTTCCCCCAAACCAGCTCCTACCATATGAATCTGACTATGGAGAAGAGCAGAAGAGGAAAGGAAGAAGAAGAAGAAGGGTAAAATGGTATTTTATCTTTACTCAAAGGGCAGTATTGTCCATGGAAAATTTTATTTCAGGTGATGTCAGCATCTAATGGGAATCAACTGACGGAATGGACTTCTTTGATTACCACAACCAAAGTTTTGGGACCTAGGTGATGTTTTTGCAAACTTATGGGTGTAGATGATGTTAACAATCTTTGATGGGTTGTAGATGAAATTTTTTCTATTTTGAATCCTTTGCATGAAGTTTCCTAAACTCCTAATGGAATAATTGCCTTGTCTAATTTGTTAGTGTCTACCTTTAAAGTGTCAGCACTAGTCTTAGATTCGATTCTCCTATCCTTACATTGTGTCTTAAGAAGCATCCTCTTCCCCTCCCTCTCCTTAAAGGTGTCAATTGGTATAGTATTGGTAATTTGGTACAGTTCTAGTTTAGTATGAGAAAAAGAAAAGACCTTACAATTACCATACCATTCTGTACCAATAGGAAAATGATTTTATCATTGCATTATCGTACCAGCTTGTTACAGTTTTGGTAGCGTTTTGTAACTACAAATGAAATAAAAATTTTATTCGGTACGAAATGCAGTTTTTCAAGAGCGAAAAACGGTTTCTAATTCGATATGAAATATGATATACTTTACTTTAGACTAGGAAATCAGACTTGGGGTAGATCAACAGAAGGCGAGCGTGCATTATGAGGGTATGCACCCTGATATATAAACGAAATACAAATTGGTATCTAAATTTTATATATTGTCGATATAAATACCATATGATACCCATTAACTATACAATACCAAATCTTGAACCATTGTCATACCAAATAGAATACCACAGAACTATATCAATATAAAAAATACACTAAAACTAATACCCTTACCTCCCGCTGCAGTATCTCTAAATAATGTAGAAGTATGCGCCATTATAATAGCAAACCTAAAGCTTAAAAAAAATAAAAGAATTCCTTGAATTGCATTAAAAAAAATTTTTAAAACATTTTGGAATGAATACCCAAAAAGGAAACTGTGACAAATGTCAAATATCGGTATTCTAAGACTATTTGTACCGATCAGGTCTTTTCAATTTCGAAACTTTCTTTTTTAATCTAAAATAAGATTTTGAAGACTCATTCCTAGATTCTAGCCCTTCTTCTAGAAAAGGCTGAGTTTTGATCATATATATATATATATATATATATATATATATATATATATATATATATATTCCGTGAGATTCTATTATAGTCATGTGGTATGGGATCTATCCCTAGATCATGAGATCCATTGGATATCAAAGGTAATGAGATTCATTGGATATCAAAGATAATGAGATCCCAAGAAGATACAAGTATATGCAAGTTTGTCATTCTCAAAAAACTCTTAATGGAGATCAAGTTTTAAATCTAGGTATAAGACACCATATGAAATCAATGGAAAACTAACATATGTCCTATACATATAATAACATTTAAACAACAATGGGATGAGATCAGAATCGGCCAAGTCAAACGCACACCAATTGGCTGGATCGGGGATCCAAATCTCTTCCCAGAGGTTTGGGAGGAGACTCTGCTCCCACCAGATGATGCTCGACACATGGGTGTCGATTAGATTCGAGTCGATAAAGTGTGTCGACAAAGGATGTTGGCTTATGTACCAGCGCAAATGGAGGGCTCGGATCTAATTAATGCCTATCTGTACAGCATCGGTTGGTGGGAGTCAAATCTTCTTCCGAACCCTATGAAGAGACGATTTAAAGTCCCAAATTGGCCCATTCAATACCTTGAACCATGGTCGATGGGAGTAGACAAATCCCAAATCCGACAGTTTAAAGAGGTGAACCCACCAGCAAGACTAAAAAGGGGTTACAAGCGTTGAATGGGTCGCCCTCTTGGTCCATATATAGACGCAACGCCCACTCTTTCATCCCAAACAGCATTGATAAAATCAGCTCAACCAGTGCTTGCAAGAGACAAAGAAAATGAGAGGCGAAACCACTGGCGAGATAACCCAAGGAGAGGGAACCACGGCGGCGGCGATGGTGGCGACCGCAGTCGGAGAGTGGCTTGTGATTCGAGTAGGGTTACTAATGAAACTGCCAGGGGGCTCGTCCAAATTCCCACAGAAAAGAGGGAAAATCATCAGGAAAATCTATGATGATATAACTAAAACAGTTTTCCCTCCTGCAATTCTCATTGATGCTTAGTCACTTACATGATTACTTTCTCATGTCTGTGTCTTCCTTTTTTAGAGTTTAGGGATTCTGAATAAAAATGGCTGTTTTGGGTTTCATTAGTAAGTAAGGTCTGTACCTTTAAAAGATTTCCTTTTGATGTGGTGTGAAGCTGCTATGATTGTGAATAAAAATGGTTGTTCTGGGTCTTATTATTAAGCTCCGTACTTTTAAAAAATTTCCTTTTGATGTGGTGTGAAGCTATGATTGTGAATAAAAATGGTGGTTTTGTGTCTTATTAGTAAGCTCTGTTCCCTTGAAAGATTCCTTTTGTTGTAGTGTAAAGCTATGATTGTGAATAAGGGATTGCCTTTCTTGTATTATTGTTATTATAGATTCGTATAGAATCTCTCTCTCTCTCTCTCTCTCTCTCTCTCTCTCTCTCTCTCTCTCTCTCTCTCTCTCTCCCTCTCAGTCTGTCTGGTTTCTATCTTGAATTGGCCGGATTGAATCAACTGGAATCATTCCCAGGGAAACTCCGAGATGCAAACTGGTTAAAAAATGCAGCTCTAGTAATTTATTATTCATTAATTATTATTATTTTTTATCTTCCACTCTGAGAGTCTGAACTGACTTAATTTTTTTAATATGACTGTGACTTGATCAATGCAATAGAAAGACAAAAAGGAAGAAGAAGAGAGTGAAGAGATACGAAAATATGGGAATTCGAAATAATCTGTGTCTGGACGTGTTAGCAAATCAAAATCACACAAAATCAGTCTTTAAAGAGTCCAAAAAAACCCCACTGTAAATTATTCCCAAAAGATCTCGGAAAACTCTGATGTCGCCGACATCGGAAAAGTTCTTCATCAATGAACAAATCTGTGGTTTTTAATGAAATTGTAAGAGCTGTGTCTTGATCCAGAATCCAATCAAATACACACCATCTTCGTCTTCCTCCTTTCAATCACTTTCTCATTTCCATCATGGAAAGAGAAAAGAGAGAAAAAAATTAATTTTCAGACCCCCAAAATTTTCCTTTTCCATTTCCGTTGTACTCTTGCAAAACTGATGTTTCTCTGCTACAATGATTTCTTGAACTCGAGAGAGAAGACAATCCCTTGTTATTCAGAAGCAAAGCTTGACAACTGAAATACAAAATGCAATCTTTAAACAGTAAAAAAAAAAAAAACCTAACAACAAGAATAGAAGACCCCAAAGCTCTTGAAATCCAAAGACACACAGAGACATGAAGATAGATGTAATCATATATGTGTTAAGCATCTATGTGAATTGCAGAAGGGAAAACAGCTTTGGCTACGTCATCGAAGATTTTCCTCTTGATTTTCCCTCTCTTCGGTGGCAATGTAGACGAACATCCTGACACCTCCATTAGTAACCGAACTCGATTCATATGCCGCTCCCCGACTGCCGTCACCCCCGTCGCCGCTGTAACCCTCTCGCTGGCTTTACCCTCCATTTCCTTATTTGGTTGTTGCTCTCTTCCTCGGAATCTCTTTGAAGCAATGTTGCTACTGATTGTTTATTTTTTATTTTGGGGGGGGGGGGGGGGGGGGGGGGGGGGGGGGGCGGGGGGGGGGGGGGGGGGGGGGGGGGGGGGGGAACAAACACCGTAAGCGCTCATGGAGAATATCCTTTGTTTTTTTCTTTTTTTCTTTTTTATTTTTGAAATCATTTTTTAAATTAATTTTTAAACTTTAAACATGAAAATTGGATTTGGATTTCCTATAGTATTGCAGCCTCTGCACCTGCATTTGGGCCATTGAAAGTGCATCTGCATGTGCGTTAATGCATTCCAACAGGTGAGATGTAACGACAAGAATTGTTCAGCTGCAAACGATCCAAACCCATGAAAATTTCTATCATATCATTGATCGATGATGGAAGTTTTGGTGGACTTGGATCTTCTAAAGCCATGCAGTTTCATCTGGGCCATTGAATTTCATTGGTGTATGTGTAGATGCGTTATCAACAGTTCAGATGTAACTAGAAGGGTTGCATGGTTACAGGAAACCCAAGTCTAATTTTCAAAACTCTTAAATTCGAATTTAAATCCTCTCCAACTGATCAAACTGTCAAGACGGAATTAGATAAGCTGGGATCACTTAAGGATATTTTTTTGAAAAGTTGAATTCATGATCTCTTTGTGAGTTTTTACTAATTATTTTTTTTTTTATTACTTTATCGGATTCATCACGATCACATAACGAAAAAAGAAAAAAAAAAGGTAACCTCTAGATTTGCTGCGTAACCACGTGGTAATATTTTTATTTGTTACATTTGAATTAAAAAATTCGCAACGGTTAATATTTAAAACAGGGTGTGCCAAGATTTTTTTTTTGTTTTGATAAAAGCGCCAAAATTTTATTGGATCCGCATCCTCTCCTCCTAGTGGTTCTGAGAGGACAGTGGCAATCTGTCCTGAATGACCTTCACATGACTCTCGGTAAATCTGAGACCCACATCCGAACCGACACCAAGCCGACAAGCCGAGCCGACAAGGGGTGTCGGCTCGGACATGGGTCTCGGATTCACCCGAGAGCCACGTGGTGGCCATCCGAGATAGGTTGCCGCGTCCTCCCAGAACCACTGGGAGGAGACGATGTAAATCCGATTTTATCAGCAAGAGTTTTGACGCGGTCCAATCACTCCTTGCAGACGTTGAATCAGTCGTCCCTTTCTTTTTTAGGGAAATTTCCATACACCTCTCCTTTGTAGTGTATTGAAATTTTATAAAACAATTCTCAGATAAGTTTTTATTATTTTTATTTTTTTAAATCCCAATTTTACCTTTAAATTAATATTGACTACCCACTTTGCCCTTTTGATTAGAAAACCCAAATAGTTTGAACCTTACTAGTAAAATTGAGTTTTATCCCATTCCTCTCCTATGTGAGTTGATTGCAAACGAGCCTTTGTCTCCCTCTACTTCGGCAACTTCCATCTGTTTTCATCTCCCTTAATTTCATCTTCGTCAACCTCATTTGTCTTCGTCTTCCTCAATTTCATCTTCGTCAACCTCGTCTGCCTCTGTCTCCTTCAATTTTGTGATTGTCAACTTCGTCTGCCTTCGTCTCCTTCAAATTTGTCTCAATTTCTACTCTTCTGTAAATGAATTGACGAAGAAGACCCCTTCATCTACCCCCCCCCTCTCCACCTTTGCGCTACTCCAATGCCCACCCCAAAACCCTAATAGTCTTGCCACTATTCGCCTATTCAAATCCTAGGGGCCCTGTGTGCGATTTTGAGGTGGCTTTGATGATTTCCATCTAAGAGAACTCCATGCTATTATGATTTATGCTAGGGATTTTTTAGGGATTAATCAATTGTCTATTAGGAATAGTTTACTGAATAGAGCTGATTAGAAATTATTTAATATTTGTCTTTTAGTAATAGTTTATCGAATATCCATGTTTAGAAATGTTTTAAGGATCTGTTAGGTATAGTTTACCGAATGAGACTGATTAGAAACAATTATTTAATATTTATTTCTGAATTTTTAATTAATTATCTGTTAAGAATAGTTTACCAAAGAGGGTTGATTAAAAATTGTTTAATATTTGTTTTTTTAGTAATAGTTCATCGCACTTGCATGTTTAGGAAATTTTTAGAGATCTGATAGGAATAGTTTACAGAATAGGACTAATTAGAAATTGTTTAATATTCATCTCTGAATTTTTTATTTATTTTCTATTAGAAATAATTTATTGAATAGATATGATTAGCAATTGTTTAATATTTATTTGTTAGTAATAGTTTATTGAATTGTTTAATATTTGTTTGTTAGTAATAGCAATTGCATGTTTAGGAATTGTTGATTGTTTATTGAATATTGGCTGATTAGGAATTGTTTATTGAATATTAACTGACTAGGCATTGTTGTTGATTGGCTAATACTAGTTTGCTATGAATTGTTTATCTATTGCTGTATGAGTGTTAAGGTAAAGGTTATATACCATTATTATGGTAGGTCTACTGAAAAATGGGTAGACCCAGACAAGTACAAGTACATGGATGTTGTATATGACATGTACAACAATGTACTAGATCATGTAAAAGAGGAAAAAAATATTACCTTCTTAGTATGTATTCTCTCAAAAGGCAAACCTAACATACCAATTAAGTCAGATATAGATGTAGTCAATATATTGGCATTCAGTCCAGAGGAAGATTTCTTTAGACTGATTACATTTAATGTACAAGTTAGCAAGGAGTATAGTAAGGACTACATCGTCAATGAATACCCTCCCTCTATAGCTGGTAGAAATGGAAAAAGTGAGATTCAAAGCTCACAAGTCCCAGAATGGATAACTCCCACTTCTAAGTACATTGGGCCAACCAGTAAGGCGCCCAAGGTGGCTATTATAAGGGGTGGATTTCCATAGACAGTAGAAATAAGGGGGATTTCCAGAGACAGGACAGGGGGAACAAGGGGTTTTTCTAGAAACAAGACAGGGGGAACAGGGATGACTTCCAGAGACAGTACAGGGGAAACAGGGGCAAGTTCCAGAGATAGGATAGGGGGCACAGAGAGGATTTCCAAAGACAGGACAAGGGATACAAGGAGGATTTCTAGAGACAAGACAGGGGAAAATTCAGAAGAGAGGACAGTTCACATTTCAGATGATGAGACAGAGAAATTTTCAGCACTTTAGACTGGTATACTTTCAGTGGATGAGATTGTGGGGTCTCAGTGGAGGATGAAACAGGGGGTATTGATTCTGAGAGTTCTATACACACTAACTCTTCAGATGGAGAGTGGGAGAGCAAAAATCAGGTTGACGAAAGCTCAGAAGAAGATTATGATGAAGAGAAGCACATGGTTGATGAAGACAATTCACAAGAAGAAGAATCGACAGATGAGATTCATGACAGTTGCATAACACCTGATATTGTAGATGATAACACTATGAAACTATTTGTATGGATGGTTTTAAAAGATGTATACCATTTTAGGTCTGTTTTATAAGAATTCATCATTCAATCAGGGGTTAATATCTTGAGGGTTCAAGGGTGACTACCATCTGTGCACATGATAAATGTCAGTGGAGGATACATGCATCACTTACAGAGGATGGTAAGACTTATATGATCAAATCATACAAGTCTCAACACACATGCCCTAGAGAACCCAACAACAAAATTGTAACTGCATCATGGGTAGCCAAAAAAATTGTGTACTGAGTTAAGGGTTGACCCATAAATGAATATTGATAGCATGAGTGCAGTCATTCAAGAAAAATATGGTTTTCTAGTACATGTCCAGAAGCTTTATAGGGCACGTAGGATTGCCAAGGATTTGAATGAAGGTCAACATGAACAGTCCTATGCTCTTCTACCACAATATGCTCGTCTAATGAGAGAGACAAATCCTAGGTCTATCTTCAAGCTGAATTATGAAGAAAGAAATGAAAATGAGATGACTAATAATCCAGTCTTTAAGAGGTTGTTTATATGCTACGAGGCATGTAGACAAGGGTTCTTGAAGCTATAGAGACCTTTCATAGGACTAGATGGGTGTCATCTAAAAAGAAATTTTGGGGGGGTGTTGTTGGCAGTTGTATCTATTGATGGAAATAGGGGTCGTTTTCAGTTGCATATGCTATAGTAGAGACTGAATGCAAAGACAGTTGGTTATTTTTCTTGTATCATTTATACGCTGCCCTCCATAACAGAAATGAAGATACCCCCCTTAACATTCATGTCCGAAAAACAGAAGGTAACATCTATGAATAAAGTATTCTGACATTAATGCATTTATGACATTTGTAGTTTTTAAATCAGTATTCTGTTTGTTAAATGAGTATTATGACATTCATGACATTTGTAGTTGTTATTGACTATTCTATTTTGTTTTTATTTGTAGGGTCTGAGTGAAGCCATTTCAAAGGTTTTTTCAGATGCAATCCATAGGAATTGTAGCAGACATCTGTACAACAACTTCAAAGACAATTTTCCTGGATTGATGCTAATGAAAGAGTTTTAGAATACAGCCAAGTCAGCTACTAGGTTTCATTTTTAAAAGGCAATGGATGCCATGAGAACCATAAATAGAGATGCCCACGACTGGTTATTGAGAACTTTGATCTCAGTATGGGCTAGACATGCATTTGATCATAGGACTAAGAGTGACCACATAACAAACAACATTACTGAGTCCTTCAATCACTGGATAACACCTTAAAGTGGTAAGCCCATTTTCACCTTAATTGACCAATTGAGGGTTAAAATCATGCAAAGAAATCAGAAAAGGTATGCAAAGGGGTGCACCTACAAAGGAAGATTAACACCCAGATTGTCAAAAAAGTTGAAACAAATTCAAAGAGACTCCAGGTACTGCATAGTTGTCCTAGCTAGTTTGTATGAATTTGAGGTAACTGAAGACTTTCTAGATATTGTGTCAATCTTCAACAATGGTCTTGTGGATGCAATGTATGACAATTTACTAGTATACCTTGCAAGCATTCAACAGCTACAATCAGATACATGAGGCACACACCAAAAGACTACTACTCCCCTTATCACTAAGGGTGTCAAAACTGGGCCCGGCCCGGTAGCAAGGACCGAGCCAGCCCGATATAACCCGAACCCAGCTCAGACCGAGCCTTAATGGACAGATTTTGGTATGAGCTTGTAAAGCCCGACACCGTTTCAGCCCAAACCGAAACCAAACCGGACCGGTCCGTTAAGAAGCCCGAATTAGCCCAAACTGATAAAACCCAACCACAACACCGGTAAGGTCCGTTCGGGCTCAATTTCTTAATTTTAATGTTTTTAAATTTTAATAGATTGTGTTACACTATTAGAGTTCACTTCACGATCTCGAAGATTATGTGAATCTATAGTTGAAAAGATTATGTTAATTGTTATAGTTTATTAAATTACATACATATGAAAGGAATAATGCTAATTTTATAGATAGAAATAATAAAATAGGCTATATAGTTTACATATAAAAGGGGCCCGATAAGCCCGATCCGGACTGAACCAACCCAAAATCACCTCAATAAACCCAGCCCGATATCAAATTGACACCGGACCAGCCCGTTAGTTATTGTGTCCAGCGCAGCCCACCCCAGCCCGAACTCTTAATGGAAATGTTTTGGGCTGGGCATATAAAACCTGACAACGATTTAGCCAGGATCGAAACCGGCCCAGACCGGCCCGTTGACACCCTTACTTATCACTATGCAAAAGTACTTGTTGGCAAATTCAAAGGTGATCCATCCAATGCCTGATCTAGAAATGCTCACTTCACAAATTGAAGGTCCAGTAGTGGAGCCTCCACCAATGAAGAGATTACTAGGCCGACCTAGAAAGAATAGAAGAAGAGAACCTAGAGAAGCTGAGCCTAGTGATTTTAGGAGAAGAGCATCTAGTGTTAGGTGCCAAAATTATAAGGAGGTAGGCCATAACAGCATGACTTGTAAAAGAGCAAATGTGGCTAGTATGAGAAGATTTACTACTCGAAACAGTGGTTTGAAGGTAAAAATTGTATCATATTTCCCTTAAATAAATGCAATCATAATGGGTAAAAATTCTAACATATTGATTCATGTCTATTTTTTTAAATGTGCAAAGGGAGAAAAGAAATGATGGGACAAGTACGTCCTAGGTTGAGACAAGATCACATGCTTCTATTCCCATTGAATCAGTTGTTAGTGCACAAGCCAAGAGAAGGGCTATAAGTGTAAGACCCGTATCAAACTAGCCCGGTCTTACCACCTTGAACCACGTTTACCCATCATGGTTGAGCAAAATGGACCAAGGGCGTGAAGGAGATCGTGATCCCAAGTATTAAATCGACCCAAAAACACTTAAATTAAGGGGAGGGTCGCATACCCAGCAAGGGAGGGTCGGACCCCCCAAGACAGAAGGTCAGACCCCCAGTTTTACAGAGGGGGTCGGACATTATAGGAACCAGGGGTCGACGGGATCATCGACCCCTAGTTGCAGCCAGAAACAGAAATTAGGAATGTTTCCTAATTTCGGTTGAACTCTTTCCAAATCTCAATGGGACTTAAATAGGACATCCCTAAGCCTCTTTCACTCCTTTTACAACCCTAATTGAGTTGAGAGAAAGATAAGAGAAGGAAGAGAAGAAGAAGAGAAGCAAGGAAAAGAAGAAAGAAAAAAGGATAAGAGTTGCAGAGAAGGAGTATTCTTCTCAGGTATGGATACTAATTCCATGAGTTTCTACAGACCTTAAGTTAGATAATGAAGAGAGTATGATCTCGGAGAATCCCAAACCATCAACCCATGGTTAGGTTTTCATAGAAAACCATGGGAAAGTCATGAAAGCCATTTAGGTGAATGAATCATGGTTCTAGGCCATAAAACATGTGTAATATGGACTGTAGTAGCAAGCCATAGGACCCCAAACACGAAGAATGGATATAAGGAATAAAATCGACCAAAACCCACAAGGGGTCGCATGGGGGGTCAATGGCCAATCGACCCTACCAGACCCTGAGCATCGACCCCCAGTGTTTGGGAAGTCCATAATAGGGGTGGTCGCACCAGGGGTCGATCATTACTCCGACCCTACCTCCGACTCCCAGTTAACAGTAAGGTTTTTAAATTCAGAATAAATTCTAATTAAGCTCTATCGACTTTGTTAGGTCTTCTAGCAATATAATAACAATATAAAAGTGATTCTAAAGCTTGGAAGAGGATCTATTAACAAGTTAAGGTGAGGGAACAAGACCTAAACTAATTGGTTAAGAATAAACTGTTTTATTTCTTGAGTCTAATGCCATAATGATTCTATGCGTGTATGTTTATATGTGCATTCAACATGTCATCCAATATTTCTATTATTTGTTCATGCATGTTTACTTTATTGTTTATTACATGATGATGATGATGATGATAGGAATAGAGATGTGAATGTTTGTGTTTGGCCAATGTATATGGTGCGGGTAGGGATGGTATCAACCGGTACTTCGATGCCGTTTTCATCGGGGTATATTGTGCCATAGCCTATTCAAGTCATGTCCACTGACGTCGTCGTATCGCTATTACCTTAACATAACTATTATGTCGTAGAGTATCAGGGGAGGTGGTCTCGGTCATTGTAGTCTGGCTCTACCGGGGGGCCTTAGCTCTATCTCTATGGATATTCTAAGGGATGCTGGGGTAAGGCCTTGGATACACTATTTGGCATTAGGATTAGTTAGTTGCGAGCCCAGTTTGCAACCCTAGCTAGCAGGGGTTTATTTGTCGGTATGGTATCAACCGGTACAGCCATGACCATTTTTCATGGGGTGTATATTGTGCCATTCTGGGTGCATGTGGGGCGACGGTACCATTTTCATTGGGCATTTCCACACACTCGTGTATAGAGGTGCAGCGGCCACCTATCCTTTCTATAGCACATTGCAAACTATAAACCAGACCAAAGATATGATTTGACTGCATGCATATGTATTGTTGCATTGTTTTGTTTGCTCACTGAGCCATGATGTGTGCTCACCCCTCAACGTCGAATATTTTTAGTTGATGATGCAGGTATTACCGTCGAAGATTATATAAATGCTCCAGTGTACGGGAACGTGGCGGCGATGGAAGTGGAAGATGCATTGGATACACATGACTCCTCTTGCGAGTGCAACTCATGTGTATTCGATTAGATTTTTTTTTTAGATTTATTTATTTGGATTTATTAAGGACATGTATTTGATATTTATTTATGTCTCAGTTGATACAGAATAATTTGTTATTTAAATATTAATATCACAGTAGATTCTCAGTTCATTTTACTATAAGACTTCCGTTATTGTGTATTTACTCTGATTATGAATGTGGATGTATGAGGTTTAGATCAGTCGGATACCATCTGTACGAGATCCTAGTTGAACCGTTGGTTTGCTAGCGGTTCATCACACCATTCTGAAGTGTGCAGAATTGGGGTGTGACAACTTGGTATCAGAGCATCTCAGACCGTATCCGCTAAACTAGCATACCCTCACGATGAATTGTGAACTAAGATAGGATAAAAGTAAAAACTATAATATTAACACACTATAAGCACAAGTGATGTTTGAGACCAAATTTGAAAAGATAATAATGCATCTATTAAAGGAAGAAATAATTTTACATACAATGAGAGGGAAACAAACGTACATACATAGCTAAAGCGAGTACGAGTCCACAACCCGGACGGTTACTACGTAGTACAATGAAAGAAAATAGATACAATCATGAAGTCTGGAGGTGAAGGAGGAGGCGGTGCCTCACGATCTCTCGTCATAATCCTCGGCGCCAGACTCTAGTCAACCCGGGCTATCCGAGTACTGGGTCGTCCAAGACTAGGCCGTAAGATCCCGCTACCCGGCCGATCGGTCCCGGACTGAGCGTCTAGTAACTCTCCCATCCTCATGTCTGATGTACGATGGGCATCTAGTAGCTCATCCACTCTCACCCGCTGAGCGTCTAGTAACTCTCCCATCCTCATGTCTAATGTACGCTGGGCGTCTATGAGTTCATCCACTCTCACACGCTGAGCGTCTAGTAACTCCTCCATCCTCAAATCAAATCTGCCGCGAGCCTCTCGATCTCATGCAACATCTCCATCATATCAGAAGGTGGGTGTGAAGGACCAGTCGCATGAGAAGGACCAGCCTCATGAGAAGGACCCGCCGCATATGAAGTACCAGCTCCAACCGCATGCGTAGGAGAAGGCGGTGGTATCGAGTCTACATCCATGTACATGCTGTCACACCCCAATTCCGCACATTTCAGAATGGTGTGATGAACCGCTAAATAACCAACGATTCAACCAGGATCTCAAATAAGCTATCCCCGTTAATTCTTCATAAATATGATAACAAATACTATCGAAATTGTGTGGGGTTGTTTTTAGATTCTGAAATCTTTATAGCAAATCTTCGCTACATAAACATTCCATATTCATAAAATTCAGATGAGAGTCCGAAACGAGTGGCGATGAAGACATCGCACAAGGATTGTTGCCGAGGGTTTGCGGGTAACCACAACAATTGTCACACCCCAATTCCGATTGAACTGAAGTGTGAGTGAACCGTCTCCAAACCACGATTCACACCAAGATCTCAATAGACCGTGTCAAAGAGAATAATTACATAGCAGCCAAAATAGTAGATGAATAAACTGAGTACTATGTTATAATTAAAATAAATATTCAAATTATTCCATCATTTACAAAATTTAAATATTAAATATTACATTGTATTAAAAGAAAATAACCCATCACTAAAGGAAAACACAGAATAAGCATTCGCATGATGCATCATGCTCGTCCTCTACTATCTGTATCCGGGGGCAGCAACCGCATCTGTAAGCTGGGGCAGTCATGAAGTCCTCGACGGTATACCCTGCATTAAGATCTGAAAAATAGAATATATATTCGGGGAGCTCACAACTTAGATCAGTAAGCATAAGACCAATGCAACATACAAAATACATGAGATAACATTACAATTTGGGTCAGGTTTAACTTGCAAAGTGCTATGGTAAGGTTTGGCGGCCATCGCACCTCCATGCACGAGAGTGTGAGCACACCCAACAGTCAGGCACCTACCACACTACTACTGTTGCCCCACATCACTCACTCCGGTATAGAGATAGGGCTCGAGTCTGGCGGGCAGGATGAACCACAATCTCACGTCCTCCCCCTGATACCCTACACCATACCAATACTTAAACCCCTATTGGCAAGGGCTTGCAAGTGGGTTTCGTTTCTAGCCAGTCCTATATGTCAATACAAGATCTATGACCCTACCCCCAAAGACGACTCCTACAACATAGAGATAGGGCTCGAGTCTGGCGGACAGGATGAACCACAATCCCACGTCCTCCCCCTGATACCCTATTTGCACCAAGTCTGCTAAGGTAGATGGTGATACGAAAAAGGTGTTAGTGTATGGATATATCGAGGGCTCCACTCCCCTTCACATTCCACACACCAACTAAAAACATACACATGCCTAAACATTCAACAACCTAGCATATAAAATGCATGAACAAATAATAATAATTTAACAACTACATGGCATGTGAAATGCACAAACATCAGGCAAGCAATACAGATACAAATTTAATCACAAAGGTTTACTGTTATTTAATTAATTAGGGTTTGGTGTCTTGTCCCTTACCTGACACACGATACTGTGTCACAGGATCTACTCACGTTGTCTACAAGTCCTACATAGTCATACCCATAAGTTAGAAATTCATTTATTAAGGTCACAGCTGGTCAGAACCATGTTTGATCAAACATACAAGGCTCGGAAGGCATATCGGTCGCAGTACCGGTCTCAGTAGAGTGAGACCGGTATGTGCAACTGGTATATACCGATCGCGGTACATACTGGTCTCACTCAGTGAGACCGGTATGTGCCTACGATATATACCGCAGGCCCATACTGCAGGACCTTGTGTCCAACCGGTATGTTCCGTGGTTTGGATCCGAGAACCCGATCTCGAATCTCCCTTCCTCGTCGGTCATTGACTTGGTTTCTAGGGTTTCTCCTAACCCACTCTAAGGTCCAAATACTCTATTGGCCTTCTAGGTTTCGACTAAAACGCCGTATCATACCAGATTAGATCTAAACAAGAAAACTAGGCTTTCATGAAAGTCCTAGGATTTTGGATCGTTGCAGCGCTTCACGGCTCTGATCCGAAAATCCTATCATACTAAGAGGATTGAGCACTTACCGGCGGTGTTTGTCGATTGGCAGCATGCTCCTCCAACGAAAATCCTCTTCTTGAGCGATCTCCTCCCTCCTTGCTCCTTCTCAGATCTCTTCCAGACGGCTAGGGTTTTTGAGAAGGATCAAAGGGGGTTTAAGGTGTATATAAGTAGTGGGAGACCGTTCTAGGAAGGTTTCTCACGGTTAGAAACCTTCCAAATTTTGATTCGGAGTGTGGGACCCGTTGGAGTCCGTCTCCAGTCAGAATTGCTCATACCGGTCACACATACCGGTCTCACTCAGTGAGACCGGTATAGTGAGACCGGTATGTAAAAATTTACATTTTTACACCTGGTTCTCATACCTGAAACCTATGGTTCGTCACTCGGCTTCATCTTCCGGTCCGATTATGATTAGGAGACCTATCATCATATAGAACCATGAGTTAAACCGGGTTTTCAGAACATGGTTCTTACAACTCTACCATCCTTAAAAGAAATTTCGTCCCCGAAATTTGCATGTAGGTCTCACAATTCCCCCACCCTTAAAAGAAATTTTGTCCTCGAAATTGTATGTACCTTCAGAGTCGAAAAGATGAGGGTATTCTTATCGCATGGCATCCTCCTCCTCCCGGGTAATTTCTTCTACATCCAGACTCTTTCAAACTACCTTGACGTAGTATATTGCTCGCCTTCCAAGCTGTTGTATCTTTTTACTGGTCAGTTTGATTCGTACCACCTCGAAGGTTAAGTCTTCTGTCAAATCGGGGGGGTCTGCAACAAGAATACGCGAAGGGTCTCTCACGTACTTCTTCAGTAAAGACACGTGGAAGACGTTGTGGACACTAGACATCGCTGGTGGCAATGCAAGTTGATAGGCCACTTTTTCACATCGGGATAGAATCTCATATGGTCCCACATACCTGGGACACAATTTTTCTTTCTTTCTGAACTGTTTCAGACCTCTTACTGGTGACACCTTCAAGAACACTTTATCACCAACAGTAAATTCAAGGTCTCGTCGTCTGTTATCAGCATAGTGCTTTTGACACACTTGAGCTGTCTTCACTCGGTTCTTAATCTGATCCACTGCTTTGCAAGTTTCCTCCATAAATTCAGGTCCTACGATCCGTCTTTCTCCAACTTCATCCCATAACAATGGTGTCTGACATTTCTTACCATACAAGGCCTCGTATGGGGCCATTTGGATCGTAGCCTGGTAGCTAGTATTGTAGGCAAACTCGATGAGTGAAAGCTTCTCATCCCAAGCCCCCTTGAAGTCGATAGCACATGCACGAAGCATATCTTCTAGGATCTGGATGGTCCTCTCTGACTGACCATCCGTTTGAGGGTGGAAGGCTGTGTTGAACTTTAGTTTTGTTCCCATGGCCTTCTGTAGTCCCTCCCAGAACTTTGATGTGAAGCGTGGATCTCTATCAGATACTATGCTCTCTGGGACACTGTGAAGTCTGGCTATATTGTCCACATATAATTTTTCCAACTTGTCCATGGTGTATTGCGGTCTGACAGGGATAAATCTTACGGTCTTGGTAAGGCGATCTACAACTACCCAAATAGCATTCACTGACCTCCGAGTCATAGGTAGACCAGTGACGAAATCCATAGTAATGCAATCCCACTTCCATGCTGGTTCAGGTAATGGTTATAATAAGCCTGCGGGTCTCTGTCTTTTCGCTTTGACTTACTGGCAATTTAAATATTGAAACACATATCGGGCCACATCTGCTTTCATACCCCTCCACCAGTACACCCTTTTCAGGTAATGGTACATTTTAGTGCTCCCAGGATGTACTGAATATGGGGTGGAGTGAGCTTTCAACATGATTCGATTTTTGATTTCCAGATCTTCATTCTCAGGTATGCATAAACGTCCACGATATCTGAGTACCTTGTCTGCATCCAAGGTGAAATCAGGATTGGCTCGATCCTTTTCCAAATCTTCTAGAACTGTCCTGAGATATGGGTCCTGTAGGACTGCTGCTTTTATTTCTTCCTTCAGGTCAGGCAAAATCTTCAGTGCTGCAAACATAAGGATAAACTTGTGTATCAACCCTTGCTCAATAGGATCATCTGCTGACTTTATTAAGAGCTGTTCATCATTCTCTGATGAGCCAAAAACGGCAGCACACAATGCTGCATTTGTACTTGGCCCTGCTTTGGGATTCGATGCCCATTTCCTGCTCAGAGCATCAGCTACAATATTAGCTTTACCAGGATGATACTGAATGTCACAGTCGTAGTCCTTAAGTAATTCTAACCACCTTCTCTGCCTCAAGTTCAGGTCTTTTTGGGTGAAAAGATACGTCAGGCTTTTGTGATCAGATTTAATCTAAAATTTCTCACCATACAGGTAATGCCTCCAAGTTTTGATAGCATGAATGACCGCCGCCAACTCTAGGTCATGTGTAGGGTAGTTCTTCTCATGCTCCTTCAGCTGTCTTAAGGCATAGGCGATCACCTGTTCTCCTTGCATCAGCACACAACCCAGTCCCAAACCTGAAGCATCTGTGTATAGTGTGAATGGAAGGCCTGGAGCAGGTATAGTCAATATAAGTGCTGAGACCAGTCTTGATTTTAGTGTCTGAAAGCATCTCTCACATTCTTCGGTCCGTACGAATTTCTCCCCCTTCTTGGTTAACCTGGTCAGTAGAACGACAATCTTGGAATAATCCTCCACAAACCTTCTGTAGTATCCAGCTAAGCTCAGGAAGCTACGTATTTCAGCAACTGTCTTCGGTGCCTCCCATCCTACTATGGCTGAAATTTTGCTAGGATCTACCTTAATTCCTTCAGCAGACACCACGTGACCTAGGAAGGCCACTTCATCTAACCAAAATTCACATTTCTTGAAATTTGCATAGAGCTTCTCTCTTCTTAGTCATTGCAATGCTGCTCTTAAATGCATTGCATGTGCCTCATTGTCCTTGGAGTACACTAAGATATCATATATGAATACGATAACCGACGTATCCAACATGTCATGGAATACTCTATTCATTAGCTCCATAAATGATGCAGGTGCATTAGTCAACCCAAAAGACGTCACAAAAAATTCATAGTGTCCATCTCGTTCTGAAAGCTGTCTTGGGAATGTTTGCCTCCTTTATTTTGAGTTGATGATACCCTGACCTCAGATCAATCTTTGAGAATACACTCGACCCTTGCAGTTGATCAAACAAATCGTCTATTCTTTGTAGTGGGTACCTGTTCTTTATAGTGAACTTGTTTAATTCTCGATAGTTCATACAAAGACGTACGCTACCATCCTTCTTCTTGACAAAAAGCATAGGTGCTCCCCAAGGTGAGATACTTGGTCTTATAAATCCCTTGTCTAATAATTCTTGTAACTGAGTTTTTAACTCCTTCAACTCAGTAGGAGCCAACCTGTAAGGTGCTTTAGATACATGTGCCACCCCTAGTAAGAGGTCTATCACAAACTCAGTAGCCCTGTCTGGTGGTAATCCGGGTAGGTCTTTTGGAAACACATCAGGAAATTCCCATACTACTTCGATATCCTCCATTTTTGGCAAGTCAACGATCACATCCACACTGATATGAGGTATCCTACTCCTCCTTTCTCTAAGCACTTCCTTGCTTTTAGGGCTGAGAGTATAAGCTTTCTCTTCCTAGGCAACTTAGCCCCTTTAACGTTGAACTCCTTCCCTTCACTGTCCTTGAACACCAACTTCTTCTCAGCACATAACAGGTTTGCTGAATGTTTAGATAACCAGTCCATTCCCAGAATGACATCGAAATCTAACATCTCCAGCTAGACTAGATTGGCTTCCAACTCTCGTCCTTCAATATGCACTGGGCAAGGCCCATAATATTCTTCTAATACCACCTCCATTCCCATGGGGGACCGGACTAACAGACTTGGTTCCAAAATCTTGATGGGTTGATCTAGTCATCTTCCGAATGATACTGAGCACAAAGGAATGGGTGGCCCCTAAGTCAAATAGGACTCTGGCGGGTAATCCTACTATATTTACTGTACCTGAGGTTTTTAAATTTTTCCTTTAGTTTTAAATGCTCAAATAACAATGCAGTAGTTAAGGAATTAATATAGAATCATACCTGTAACCACATCTGGTGATGCGGCTGCGTCTTCTGTAGTAACGGTATAAACTTTGCCTTGCTGTTGTTCCCTTCTTGGCAGTGGACAAGTTCTAGCATAATGACCCACCTGTTGGCAATTAAAACACTTCACATTGGGGTTCTGTCCTGTTGCCTGCTGTGTCACTGCAAGAGCAGGTCTGGGAGGCACTGTACTAGCTGGTGGCCTGAATGGACGGTATGGTATGTTGCTTCTTCCGCCTTGGACATCACGGTTAGGCCTCTTCAGACCCCTATTTTGTGCAAAGAAGCTATCTTTCTGGCTTGCTTCCATGACTCGAGCCACTTTTATAGCTTTATTATAGCTTTTTAAACTTGGCCCAATACATGCTTTCTTATGACACCCCGAAGACCCATGGTGAAACAGCGAGTCTTAGTTTCTTCCTCCTGCATACTGGTTGGAGCAAAGAAGAATAACTCCTCATACCTTTGTTGGTATGCCTCTACTGTCAATTGGGATTGCTGCAAATTAAGGAACTCCCTCTTCATCTGATCGTGGAAACTCCTGAGAAAATATTTTTCAAAGAAGGCCTCCTTGAATATGGGCCAAGTGATTATCTGGTGCTTTGTCTCCAGATACGCTCTGGTTGAGTTCCACCATCCATTGGCCTCTTCCTTCAGCATGTGGGTAGCATATAATAGTTTTTCTCCATCAAGACACTCCAGTAGGCGGAAGTTCTTCTCCATTTCAGCTATCCACTGCGCTGGCCACAGTGTTTTCCCTGGCTTCCCTGTAAAAGTTGGTGGCTTGAGCTTTAAGAATCCATCCACCGCTCTGGAAAGACTACTCTGTGCATATGGGACCTGTCCATATGGTGCATGTCCATACACTATCTGACCATACCATTGTAGCTGATAAGAGTAGTCACTCTAATTTACTCCTTGATTTCCACCATAAAATGCACCCTGATATGGACCCTGGTATCCTCTCTGATCCTGGTTAGGGGTGGGTGTCCCTGTAACTGTGTGGGGAACCGTGTTGGGTTGGTTCTGTTGTTGTGGTCCCTCAGTAGCTCTACTAACCCCCACTGGTACTGTATTCACATTCTCGGCAATTGTGGATGGCATATATGGAGGTGCCGGTACAGGCCCAGGTGGCCTAAACATTTTCAACATTTCGTCGAAAAACTTCTTTGTTGTGCCTCCATGTGAGTGACTAAATTTGCCATCATTGTTTCAGAGCTTGAAGGTGTCTGTTTTGATAGTGGGGTTTCTTCATTGTCTCTCACCTGATTTCCACTTTCATCTAAGAGGTTAAGTTCTTCCCCACTTTCTCTCTCTTCATGTTCTTCAGAGTTTTTTGTTCCTGAATTCCTTTCCATTGGAGGTGCCCTTGAGTGACGGCATCTGCGAGGAATTCTACGGCCATTTCCTCTTACCATTATAGCTACTGAATTTCCTGTATGATATCTGAATGCATTGAACACACATGAGAAAAATGAGATAATTATTCCAAACGATAGTATTAGTCTCAACGCATATGCACCATAAGTATTCATCAATAGGGAAAGAAAAATAAGCAATTTGTTATTATCTCTCAGAATTTTCTAAGCAACAATCTCTTATCCCGGTCATACCATACAGGCGTGAGGTCTGGTAGTAAAGTTTGGACGGTATGGGGAATGGTTTCGAATTCCCAACCCCCCATGAGGTACCGGTCTCACTCAAGGTATACCCTGCGGTAGGTACCGGTCGCACCATACCGCAGGAGGTACCGGTCGCACATAACCTCTTTGCGTAAGACCGGTATACCCTGCGGTAGGTACCAGTCGCACCATACCGCAGGAGGTACCGGTCGCACTTACCAGTCCTTGAGTGCGACCGGTATGTCTTAAATCCTTTAAAAATTGCGACTTTTCTCTCATTTTTCACTTTTCTCTTTTGTGTTTACTCCGGTGGTGATTCCTCTCCGTGTCACAGAGTCTCTACAGTCCATCCGGTGCTTCTAAGAGTGTATTCACCTCAACCAAGAGTATCAAACTCGTCTCTCAGGTAAGCTTATCCCTCTCTTCCCCTCTTTGAGAAAAATTTCTTCGTCTTTTATGCCAAAAACCTATGTTTTCTTGATTTTGAAAGTTTTAAACCATAGAAAACTTCTTTCTTCACTTGAGAAAGGTTCTAAGGGTCTAAATGTGCAAAACCCCTCAACCAATTCGAAGTTCCATCGGTTGGTTTGAGGAAAATCCTAAAATTTCAACTTTTAACCTAGGTTTCTAGGTTTTTCGATGTTTTTGATGAATTTTGTTAATATGTCTCTATTTATTTGTTTTTGTGTTGTAATTGTTTGATCTTGTGTTAGCATTGTGCCACCACATAAGTCCTCCTACCCATATTGGGTGAATGTGAGGCTTTTGTTCCATTTTCTGTCGTTATGCTGTCGAAAATTTTCAAAAAAAATTTCTCTAGCTGTCTCACTTTTTCCTTTGTTCAACAATTTACGATATGTCTGGACGTCGTGGTGCGGGTAAGCGATCTTTTATGCTGGGTATGCACAGGCCACATCCTCTGCCCGTCCTCTATGATGAGAGATTCTTCCGGTCAGAGGCTGTCGCTTCGCGCCTTTCATGGTTCCGAGCGAAACGCATTGAAGTAGGTCGCTTTGTGAACCTAGAACACCTACACCGTTTGGATGTGGAGGCTGCTTTTGGGGCGATTGGCTGGTTGCCCATTATTCAGTATAAAGAGACCACTAGTCCCAACCTGGTAAAACTATTCTTCACCAACCTAGAGGTAGAAGGGGATCCAAATGATTGGGAGCATGCTAGGGACCTTCGCATTACTAGCTATGTGAAAGGGATGATGATTTCTTTCAACACGGCAGAGTTAGCTGCACTTCTTGAGATTCCAGACGACGGGGAACTCATCTGTTGTCCACCCAGAGCTAAAGGGTATCTTACTGAGGACATGAGAGCAGCCATTGCAGAGCAGATTTTACTGCCAGGCAGTATCATGTTGGCTTCAAACCTACGTCCTGTGCCTCGTCTATACTACCGTATTATACAACACGACATTGTTCCCCAGAGTGGTCATTATGGAGAGTTGTCCCAGTTGACCCAGTATCTGACCTACTGTGTGACTACCAGGCACCGGATCTGCCTGCCTTACCTGATCATTTGTACCATGATTTATGTGGCAAAGCCCAATGTAACGGACAATCTTCCATATGGTAGGTTGATCACAGCATTGTTGCATCGCCTAGGTATGGATATGCATGGAGAGGTAGCTGTTGAGATCACTATGAGTTCCGACATAGATGTTGAGGCCATCTATAAGATGCAGATAGATGATCTAGAGCTTAGTGACGAGGAGCTACAAGCTTGTCCTCTCCCTCCTAGGAGCCAGGCGGCAGTCGCAGCAGCAGCAGTAGCAGTTGAGATAGGAGGTGATGGGGATGCACACATGGAGGACATCCCAGCACCTGCACCCCAGCATTCTCCAGGAGTAGGACCATCTCGGCCTTCTCCAGTAGCGGGACCATCTCATCCTCCTTCGGACCCAGTGATGAGCATGCTCATGGAGATCCGAGGTACTCAGAGGGAGATCCTAGATACTCAGAGGGAGATGGGGCAGGACTTGGGGCGTCTAGCTCGTAGCCTATGGGTCACGCAGGACCAGGTTCATTGTCTTAGAGAGGCGTACGAGCGCGATTATGATATTGCAGATCCGATACCACCCAGGCCCGCTACCCCACCATAGACTGATTTAGTTTTCTTTTATTTATATGTGGTTTATTTTTGTTAACAGAGTAACTGTCCAACTTGTGGACTGTACTCTGTCGTACACTTTGTATTTATTTATGTTCCTATTGTTAAAGAGTTAGTTGGTTTTCTTTTAAAACTTCAATGCTTAAAATTTCTCTTCATTAATAGTATGTTGTGCTTTCTCCTTTAAGTGTCAGGCATCAAACAAGCTTATGGTGTGTTTTTATTAAAGATTTTAATTTCCTACTCAGCTCATTGGACACAGTTAGATGCAGAATGATTAGCTAGACAGAGCCTAGGGCTTTGATACCAAGTTGTCACACCCCAATTCTGACTGAACCAGAAGTGTGAGTGAACCGTCTCCAAACCACGGTTCACACCAGGATCTTAATAAACTGTGTCAACCAATCATTCCAAGCAGTCTAACTTAATCAGAGAATAATTACATAGCAACGAAAATAGTAGATGAATGAACTGAGTACTATGTTGTAATTAAAATAAATATTCAAATTATTCCATCATTCACAAAATTTAAATATTAAATATTACATTGTATTAAAAGAAAATAACCCATCACTGAAGGAAAACACAGAATGAGCACTCGCATGATGCTTCATGCTCGTCCTCTACTGTCTGTGTATCCTGGGCAGCAACCATACTGTAAGCTGGGGCAGTCATGAAGTCCTCGACGGTATACCCTGCATCAAGATCTGAAAAATAGAATATATATTCAGGTGAGCTCACAACTTAGCTCAGTAAGTACAACACCAATGCAACATACAAAATGCATGAGATAACATTACAATTTGGGTCAGGTTTAACTTGCAAAGTGTTATGGCAAGGTTTGGCGGCCACCGCACCTCCATGCACGAGAGTGTGAGCACACCCAACAGTCAGGCACCTACCACACTACTACTGTTGCCCCACATCACTCACTTCGGTATAGAGATAGGGCTCGAGTTTGGCGGACAAGATGAACCACAATCCTACGTCCTCCCCCTGATACCTTACACCATACCAATACCTAAACCCCTATTGGCAAGGGCTTGCAAGTGGGTTTCGTTTCTAGCCAGTCCTATATGTCAATATAGTATCTATGGCCCTACCCCAGCATGACTCCTACAACATAGAGATAGGGCTCGAGTCTGGCGGGCAGGATGAACCACAATCCCACGTCCTCCCCCTGATACCCTATTTGCACCAAGTCTGCTAAGGTAGATGGCGATACGAAAAAGGTGTTAGTGTGTGGATATATCCAGGGCTCCACTCCCTTTCACATTCCAGACACCAACTAAAAACATACACATGCCTAAACATTCAACAACCTAGCATATGAAATGCATGAACAAATTATAATAATTTAACAATTACATGACATGTGAAATGCACAAACATCAGGCAAGTAATACAGATACAAATTTAATCACAAAGGTTTTCTATTATTTAATTAATTAGGGTTTGGGGTCTTGTCCCTTACCAGGCACAGGATAACTATTCCGTTCTATGTCACAGGATCTACTCACGCTGTCTACAAGTCCTACATAGTCATACCCATAAGTTAGAAATTCATTTATTAAGGTCACAGCTGGTCAGAACCATGTTTGGTCAAGCAAACAAGGCTCGGAAGGCATACTGGTCGCAGTACCGGTCTCAGTAGAGTGAGACCGGTATGTGCAACCAGTATATACCGGTCGCGGTACATACCGGTCTCATTGAGTGAGACCGGTATGTGCCTGCAGTCTATATCGCAGGCCCATACCGCAGGACCTTGTGTCCAACTGGTATGTTCTGCGATTTGGATCCGAGAACCCGATCTCGGATCTCCCTTCCTCATTGGTCATCGACTTGGTTTATAGGGTTTCTCCTAACCCACTCTAAGGTCCAAATACTCTATTGGCCTTCTAGGTTTCTACTAGAACGCCGTATCATACTAGATTAGATCTAAATGAGAAAACTAGGCTTTCATGAAAGTCCTAGGATTTTGGATCGCTACGCCGCTTCATGGCTCCGATCCGAAATCCTATCATACTAAGAGGATTGAGCACTTACCAGCGGTGTTTGTCGGTTAGCGGCATTCTCCTCCAATGGAAATCCTCTTCTTGAGCGATCTCCTCCCTCCTTGCTCCTTCTCAGATCTCTTCCAAACGGCTAGGGTTTTTGAAAAGGATCAAAGGAGGTTTAAGGTGTATATAAGTAGTGGGAGACCGTTCTAGGAAGGTTTCCCACAGTTAGAAACCTTCCAAATTTTGATTCGGAGTGTGGGACCCATTGGAGTCCGTCTCCAGCCGGAATTGCTCATACCGATCGCACATACTCAGTGAGACCGGTATAGTGAGACCGGTATGTAAAAATTTACATTTTTACACCTGGTTCTCGTACTTGAAACCTGTGGTTCGTCACCCGGCTTCGTCTTCTGGTCCGGTTATGATTGGGAGACCTGTCATCATATAGAACCATGAGTTAGACCGGGTTTTTAGAACATGGTTCTTACAACAATGGCCTAAGCAGGGGTCGTGTTTTGTGGGTTTGGAAGTTAGCAACAGGAACAGGGGTCAGGCTTCTTGATGGTTTGAATGTTGGTATAGGCACACAGTTAAGGTTTAGAATAGGGGGTTATGCTTTTCAGGGGTTTGAATGTTTAAATAGGCACAGAGGTTAGGGTTATGGGAGTTCAATGGCTTTGGGAGTTAGGGTTTTGGGGCTTTCAACTTATCGCCAGGCAACTGAAACGGAATCACAGTCGTAGTCACCGATGATGGTAACAATGGCTAGCGGAGACTATGCTGAAGTTTCGGCCGGAAGCTGAGTCGCAAATGAAATTCATACACTCGAAGTTGTAGTCGTGGCGAAGAAGAGAGAAGAATATGGTAGTTCTTCAGATGAGAAAGAAGATGAAAAATAACATTTCAGATGAGAAAAAATATGGGAAAAATAAGGGAAAAAGACAAAAACCGAGTTAATTTAAGGCATAAATGGTCAAGGGTATAATGGTCTAACGAAGAAAATTGGGTAAGGGTAAAATAGTCAATTTATCCCTAAACTTAAAAAAGTGTGTCATAAGGGTGGTCCATTCATTTTTCGAACTTAATGGTGGTTTTTTAATATTTCTCCAAACTACAGGGGAGGTTTATGAAAATTTCCCTTCTTTTTAGGTGCAAAAATCAGTCCCCCTCTTTGCACCCTCATAAGCTTATGTAGGACAATGCTTTTACAGTTTTACTAAAAAAGTATCCATAATATCAACTACCATCCACAAGTTTCTGACATCATTAGTTACCACCTCAAATATTGACACCGTTAATCATAGAAACCCAGTCCATTAAGAGACTCCCGTTAGATGATGATGTCAGCTTACATCGACTTTTTGTAGGATAGTATTGCCCTTATTGTAAGGATAAAAGACAATTTTACCCTGTACAACTCTCTCTCTCTCTCTCTCTCTCTCTCTCTCTCTCTCTCTCTCTCTCTCTCTCTCTCTCTCTCTCTCTCTCTCTCTCTCTCTCTCTCTCTCTGTGTGTGTGATTCCATGGAGATTCATCAGCTCATTGCATTTTGTCTCTGGATCTCTAAGCTGCTTCTGCAAAGAAACAAATCCAAGGTTCAAATTGGATTACGAGCAGAATAAGAAAGACCTTGGAATCCAGTTAACTTAAAATGGGCCCATCATCATCATCTCTCTCTGTGTTTTCCTTTCATTTTACTTAAATCGAGTAGATGTTGGTGCGTTGCTCGTCAGACTTGAGGCCGATATTTATTTAAGCAAAACAGGAAAAGGTCTAACGATTATTTATTATTCATATACTTTCTTTCTTTTTGTTTGTTTGTTTTTCATTTAGTATCTGATCGTTCATTGATGATTCCAGGGTTTCTTTTTTTCGATTCTTTGAAGCTTGATTCATGTCGTGTTTATAGCACTAATGTTTCTGTGTCTTGCCTTTGGTGTGAAATCTTCGATTTTCTAATCTTCCTTGCTGTCGATGCTGCTTCTGTAATATGTTCATCTTAAAATCGATTGTTTTCTTGGTTCTTTGGGTGTAGCTGGCATGGAGGAAGGGGAAAGGGAACCATTTGTTAGTAGTTCTACAGGGAGGTTGTGGTCCAAGCAGATGTCGTTGAATATTGAACATGTCGTGGATGATCATCCAACGTTAAATTGACGGAGCCTAATACAGTGAGTATTCAAGAAGCTAGAAAGAAGAGAGAAATTTGGGAAGAAGAGAGTTGTAGAGCCTACTTCGAGGGTAGGAGATCTCCTTAGGAAAGACAAGAAGACTTCATTACTTTTCATATCCTACTAATACATTTGTTGGTCCCACTACTAACTAAAGTCTTTTCCTTTCTTGTTACCATCCCCTCGGTGAGAACGGAGAACCTTGTCCTCAAGGTTCAAACTAAAATTCAAGAAACTGAAGCAGAAACAAAGATGTCTTCCACAGCACTAGGAAACCTTTGGTAGTTGCAGAGGGTTGGCGGTCGAGGTTCCTAAGAAACAATCGATCTTCTCTTCCATTGAATTCAAGAGTTGAAAGATCTCTGAGAACATCTACCACTATGCATGCATCGACACTTGAAAAGAGTCCATGGCAATGAAAACACCAAATGATATGTATTTTATAACCTTGCACAATAGTGTTACTAAAAACCAATAATACCTCCTCTTTAGATGTTTGAAAATTCATTTCATTTTTTACAATTTGGTCCAAATCATCCTAGAAAACTTTAGAAATAGTAATTGGTGCCAAAGACCATTCCTCACGACCAGTACTGGAAATACTTACTTATCCTAATAATAAAATTGACACACAAATGCACAAATTTAAACCCAATGATAAAGGTCAAGGTTATAAATCCTTGTCGCATGACACACCATAATTAAGGTGAAATCGGCTTCCCCAACCCCTTGTACTCTTTCTTATATAAGAGTATGAGAATACCCAGTGAAGCCTAGTGGGACACTAATCAACTACAGGTTGATTTAGTAATCATGAACGACCAATCTAAACCGCCTTTTTTTTTCTTTTTTTTTTCTTTTAGGGCCTTTTACTCTCAGTCACACAGCAGCTGCAACAACAAAGTGCTGAAACCCACTCCTCTACTAGGGTACTCAAAAATTCTCAAAACCACACAACACGGACCAATGCCACCAATTCCCAGGGTTGTTAGAACCAACTTTGGCCATGTTCAACGATCAAGATCTAACTATCAGCGTTAACCTGAATTTTTCCTACAATCCCAACAACTGAACGTACGTAACACTACCAGTTACTAACAGTTTTATCTACTCAGAATAACACATTCTGATCATAAGTCATAACTCATAAAAATGACTAGCTAACTGATATTTCCCAAAACCATAAACTACTAATGATTAAAGCAACACCGCTACTTTGCTGAGATTAGTGGACCGCAGTCTTCTATTCACTAACCATCATATTCACATATTATCAACCATATACCAGTCTGCTCGTTGACCTATATTTAATACATTAATGCATTGATTGATTCTCAGAATCTTAATCCTCAAGTTTCATTCATTTAGCCTACAATGGGGACAAACTTTACTGTTAGGTTAAAAAAGAGTTAAACTACTCTGCAGAGGAAAAATCATCCTGTCTTTGTCAATGCAATGAATTAGTTCATATCTCTCATTACTGATGGTACATCGCAGCCAAGTTATTAATGCAAACCGCAAGGGCAATCTAGTGTAGTTTTGTTCTTACTAACAGTAGACCGTCATGCATTCCAAACACGTTTAACTTAATTCATTCCCTTAAATTCATATTCAGTACTTCCGTAGAACAAGCAATGAATTTCAAACACATGAGAATTATGGGAAGAAATACAGAGAGAATATAGATGATTCACCTAAATCACTGGATAAAATGCAACGGTGGAATGGTTACAGCAGAATGGCTGCCGACGGCACGATAAAACCAAAGATGGTCAGCTAGAGGGTTTCTCCGCCTCATGAAGCGCAGTTAGAGAGGGAGAAATGGTAAACGAACCAGATGGAAACAAAGGTTAGTTGAAGTGGATCCGAATCGTTTCCTCCCTGTACTTCAGGGAGGAGGGAGATGCCCCCGTCGGATGGCCGACACGTGGTTGGCTCTCAGAAAAATCTGAGTCCCATGTTCGAGCCGACACCCCCTGTAGACTCGACTTATCGGCTGGGTGTCGGTTCGAACGTGAGACTTGGATTTTTCCAAAAGCTCGGACGTGAGACTTAGATTTTTTCGAAAGCCATGTGTCAACCATCTGACGGAAGCGTCTCTCTCCTCCCTGAAGTAAAGGGAGGAGACGATTTGAATCAAGTTGAAGTAGCTTACGTCTCTTGAGAGTAGAGGTGGATGGTATTTATAAGCGTGGGCTTGGTGGCGGCTGGAAGAAACACGGCTCCATTTCGCGCCTGGATCCTCTCCACCGGCTGGACCGCTCAGAGTGTGATCCGAGGATCATCCGGCAGGCAGCCCTATATATCGGGATTGCGTGTATGAGTGGTACGACAGCCGTCCGATCGCCCGTCCAGCTGCTGGAGAGGATCTGGTCCACTCATTCCAAACTGGCTTGTCTGTACATCTTGTAATTGACACGTGGCAGTCAAGATGGAAACCAACCGAGTCATATCAACCGGTCGACTCTTGGAGGGGCTATGGAAAAACTTCTATAGATGTAACTCAAATGGGGACCACTAGCGGGCTGGCAATAGGAGAGGATTTTTGTCCGAGAGATTTAATTTATGGAATCGAAATATGTATCGGTATCAATATCGATATCAGATATAGGTATCAGTCTGTATCGGTCAAGTATCAGCCATATGTTGATATGGCATATCTTTTTTGGCATCAATATTAGCCTGTATTAGCCACGTGTTGGCCAATATCTGCCTATATTGATCACATATTGACCTGTATCGGTCAGGTACTGGGGTGGTATCTATCGGCCAACATCTTACCCAAAAAAAAAAGATCACTACCAGCGACCCACATTAGCCATATGTTTTATTATTTAAGGGGAATAGGGACAAGGATGCTAGCACCGTATATTGAAACCATACATACTACTCCCAATAAAGCAACGAAAACATAATCTTCGATTAGTAAATGGAGATCAGACAATTAATGAAAAGAGTGTACATTTATGAGGAAAGTAAGCATTAGACGGTGCTTATAAACCGATCATTTTTTATAATAGGTCACCTCCATGTACTTGTATCCTCACTGGTATCCCATCACTATTGATGTGATGTGGGACCCACAATATATAAACAATAATGAAATCCCAAAGAGAATACAACTACATACAGATGATCTAAACTCTATCTTTTATTTAATTTGAAATTTAATGTTTATCTTTGTGTTTAAATCATTGAGGTGCAACCATTGGCACAATGGTAAAATCTCAAACTATTCGAAACAAAGAGGTAAGATAGAACTTTGTCCCATGTGATGGTTTGGGATGACGGAGTGGGGGGTATTTGACTATTTGGGGTAGGGATGTAAACAAATCGAATTCAAATCTGATACACCACTATATGAATCCGAATCCATTTACCAACTACCCTTTCCAAATCCAATGGATGTATAAAAACCAAATTTGAAATTAAACCGGACATCCGATTTGAATCTAGAAAATGGAATTAGAATACAAATTGCAAAGAAAATGAGAGGAAACTATAGTTTAAAACAAATGTACAACCAACCTTAAGAAAATAAGAACAAAACCTTAAATGGCTATATAAAAATTAAGGTTGTATCTGTCTTAACACTCTAAAACCTAAGGTTATATACTTCTTAACACTTGGGTAAATGGAGTGGATATAATCATATTTGTTTGACTGATATCCGAACTGCGTCCTAATTCGACCCATGCCATCCGATTTCAAATCCAATTCCCCTAAACAAATGCGAATTCGAATCAGATATGGATTTTCGGCATCCATTTACCTACTTAATTTGAGGTGAAAAAAAAAGGTTTGAGTGGTGATATATATATATAAATATATATCAATCTTTTTGTTTTCATGTATATTGTTGGGCATAGATTTGTGTGGGCAACAGTTTAAACATGGTATTTTTAGATGATCGGACTTCATTATGTAATGTGGAAGAGTGATGTGGCAATTTCAACCATTAGAAATCAATCCCCATATATGCATTAGCCATATATCGAATGTCAAACAGATTCAATCATATACCCTCTCATTCCCGAGCATACCCTCTTGGAAGTCCACGCACCCTCTTGGTGGTTATGGATGTTTCAAATTTTATTGACCATTTAGCCAATTCAAATTAAGCTAAAACTTGATATTTTTATATGGAGCATTAGAGTTTATCTATCCACAAAATTGTAGCCATATTTGAACTGCTATATGGTAGAACTGGGTGCTGATTTATACAATTCCATGTTTTAGATCATTGTCCATGAAAACCACTCCTTTGATGTTTGGATTGTTTCCACATTATTATTTCATCGATTCAAATTGGTTTCCCTTTTCTACTTCTAATAGTAATCTAAAAAAAAGAAAAGTATAATGTGAGACTAAGGATGTAAATGGATGGTAAACAATTCAGATCTGATTCGACATCCGTTTAAAGGAATTCGAATTCGAACAATTGGATTCAAATTCAAATACATGTGTCAGCACCCCAGTTTTGCCGTTATGTGAGTCTCAATTTTTGCCGTAATTTTTTTTCGGAGTGTAGTCATTTAGGTAATTAGAAAAGTGAAATAAAAAAATAAAAGGACTAAAAAAGAAAAATGTGTTTTAATTAATAATTCATTTGAATTTAGGTTATTATATTTTTATTGGGCTGGGTTTTATTTTAATGGGCTCAATTTAAAGAGGGGTTATGGAAACCCGTATAACTGGAGTGGGTAATGAAAGGGGCAAATTGGTAAATAGAGGGTCTGGGTTACAAACCCAAAAAAAAAAAAAAAAACCTAAAATCAAGGGAGGAAGGCTCCTCGGATTGGGATTCAGAGAGAGAAAGAGAAGGGTTAGAGAGAGAGAGAGGCCATTGCCCATTCACCTTCATCTGCCCAAATCCCAAGATCACCTTTGCTCCATTTGATACCTCACTAACCAATGCCCAAGATCACACTTTGCTCCATTCGATACCTCATTACCCAAAGCCCAAGATCACTCCATGCCATTCAATACCCTAGCCGTAAGCCTACCTTGAGCTACCTACCTACACTACCCCACATTAACATCATCACCTGATAATTCAAAGGATATTTCCACTTGCAAAGGGAGGCCAAAGGGGTGGATTAGAGGAGCAATCAAGCTCAGCCAAGTGTTGGCCAGTAAAAGGAGATAAAAGGAGAGGAAGAGAGGAATCAGGGAACTAGGGGAGAGGAACAGTTGAGAGAAAAGGGTTTTGGAGTTTTCCTTTTTGATTTGGGGATTGAAAAAAAGAGGAACCAGTGAAAAGAGAGATGGTTGCAAGAGTCGATAGGGGTGATTTCAAAGAAGAGGAAGGGAATTTGGGAGTTTAGATTAGATTTCCGAGGACTTCATCAAATCTGCAATGCAAGGGAGATTTCTACAAAGCAATGAAGATTTCGGCAACATCTGTTCCGTTCATGGTCAAGTGTTATACCCCTCAGGTCTCCGCCAGCACAGCTGAAGCACTAATTTATTTCTAGTCTTAATTTCAGTTCCTATCCACTCCCAGGACTGAATGTATACTAGCATTTATCAATGATGGTAATTAAGACGAAAACGTCCTTGTCCGGAAGATTCAAGATCCCTTTCACCAATTGTTGTTGCATACATGGAGTCTGCCGAAAATGCTCATTGTAATTGGTGATGTTAAAGTCCAGTATTATGAGTAGCTTTCACCTTTGCTTCCATCAAAGGCCCCTATTATCTTTAGGTGATTCTTCCATCATCTATGTTATAGGTATGTCAGTATCTAACTCTGATTTCTTGCTCAGATATGGTTATGTGCTTGTCAAGTTTAGTTTCTTTTGATCCTAGGTTTGATCATATGCTTGATGAATTTAGATATTGGTTATATGGTTGATGATTTTGCTTTTTCCATTTTTAAAGAATTCTGAATCTGATCACATGCGAGCATCAACTTTAATTTCATATATGTGTTATTTTGCTGCTGCATTTTTATTTCACATCCATGACTTATCATGCCTAATTTTCTGTCATAATATTAATCAGTTTACTTTGGCAAAATAATAAGTATCCTCCTATTGTAACTAATCATTGCTTCTACTGTAGTGGGTTCATGTGTTTATATCTCATACTTTTATGAAATTCCCCATACCCATTCCATTTTGCATTAAGCCGATTGGGTCCACCCTACTAAATCAGGTCAATTGCCTTTAGCTTTGACCGATCCCATTTTTATTGTCATTATCTTTAATCGGATCATCATTGCTTTTTCCCAAGCTGCTGGCATGGATTCAGTCCATGGAATTTATTATTTTGTTTGTATACTTGGGCCTATTGACTTTTCTTATATCTTAGCTCATTGTTTTAACATGTGGAAGTGCAGCCCATTATTTTACTGAGTTTAAGATCAGCCCGTCTACTTTGTTGCTCGCTTGCTACAAGTGTTAGTTTCATTTAATATTTTATTCTTTCCATCTGTTTATATACATTGGGTGGCATGCTTCTGCCTCTTTCCTCTATTGTTTGTCTTTTGCATGGGTGAGCATCCTTGGTGGTAGGGAGTTGGATTCAGAGTGAGGATACAGAGGCTTCCGAGAATTAATTGGGTATTCTCCTTCCTTTATTTTTAGTTGATCTCTATTGCTACATTGAAATATGCTTGCATATTTGATGGCCTTCTAGTGATATGATGTTTAGGGGACTCCAATGAGTCCAACCCCGCGCGGGATCTGAGATCCCGTGCTGACCTTTATGGGCCCATTTAATTTTAGGCTCACCTCATCCCAAGGATTAGATCCAAGAGAGTGGGAAATTGTTGTACATTAATGAAATATACGATTGGGAGATGTATGCATAAGATTGGTGGCTTAATGGGGGGTCACCTGGATACCCCATAAATGGGATGTGAGTGAAGTTTAGTGAACCCCGTGAGTAGGGAGCTGAGGCGTTTAGTCTTTCATGAGTGTTGTCACGCGTGTCCATGGCTCGTCAATCCATGGGAACTACGTTTGACCTGCTTCTTGAGGGACAGAGGTCTCGAGGGATACGTAGAGCGGGGGAGTTTGGTCACTCTACGCTCGATCAAATTGAGGTAAGTTCCATATTGTATGGTATTACCTCATCGCTGGGGCTCCTTATGGTAGGAGTGCCTCTACACCCTGAGATGTGTTCCATCATTGTGAGAGCATCTCATCCTTCGGATGTGTTCCAATATTTTGCAAACATCATTTTCACACACACACTCAAATTGAAGTAAGTTCCATGTGTTATGGGATTACCTCACCTAGGGGACTTTCTTGTGATAGAGAGTACCTCAACACTAAGATGGGTCCCACTATTGTGGAGACATCTCTCATTCTTGGGATGCATTTCAATATATTGAGAGCGTCCCTTCTCTTGCACACACTTGGTACATACACACCCGCCCAAACTACATTTGGCCTGATTCCCGCAGCACCTCAGTCATACCTTTGTTATTGTTTTTATTATTCTATCATTTTTTTGATCATTTCATTTATTTCTATTTGTATATTCGTTCATTTTCCATTTATTCTTTTGTATGTCATTTCTTGTGTAATTAGTCAATCTTTTCTTTTCATTTGTATATTTTATTTTTGTACACATATTGTTATTTGTAGAAATGTACATCCCTTAGTGTAATGCAATTAGTATAGGATGAATTAGAAGCTTATTAGGATCCCCTGGCGCATATTGTAGTCTATATAGATAGCCCCGAAGTATACTTAAACTTTAAGAAAGCATAGGATTTAGGGAGACCGGTCAATGACCGGGTGAGTTGGGTGCCTAACACCTTCCCAACTCGTAATTTGGCGCTTACCCGCCTTTGGTGAGACGAGATAGTCATTCCATTGTTTGAGTCATTAGAATCCCTCCAAAGAGGGACTACATTTATAGGTCCTAGACCTTATCTAGGTAGCGACTCCAGTTTCTTACCCTCCACTGGCATGAGTGGATGAGATCTTAAAGTGAAAGCCTTTTGATCTCTTTTTGTGTGATTGAGTATAGAAAATTTAACCATCTTAATTAAAGGTAAAATTTGAGGATAATTTTCATTTTAAAAATCCTTGGTCCTCACATCATGCGGTTGGATTCGGGTTCAGATATCAATCAAATGGAAATGATCATATCCGCTCCTTTTAGCTTAGTATTAAAACGTATATTACCTTAAGTTTTAGAGTGTTAAAAAGAATATAGCCTTAATGTTTATATAGTCATTTAAGGTTTTGTCTCTTATTTTCTTAAAGTAGATGATACATTTTTTTTTCAACTAGGGTCTTCTCTCATTTTCCTTGCAATCTGTATTCTATTTCCATTTTTCAAATTCCAATAAGGTTTTCGAATTTGAATTTGGTTTTTATGCATTTGTCGGATTTTGGATCTAATTTGGACAGATAGTTAGTAAATAGATTCGAATTCAGATAGTGATGGATCCGATTCGAATACGGATAGTGGTGTATCTAATTTGAATTTGATCCGTTTACATCCCCATGTGAGAGATACGTTTAATGAAAACACCATATTAGGTCAAATCACACATATCAAATTTGATTGAAAAATAGGCATGATATGTTGGACCTACATTTCAAATTTATTATCAGATGAACTTGTACCTTTGAGTTGTAAAAATTTCTTAACATTTATATTATTTTTGTTCAAGTTTTTGTTGGGTTTCATGTACGATAATTATTTACTTACTTATTTTAGATCTGATTTTCATATTGAGTTGGCTCATTTATAAGTTAAATTTGGTCCCTTTTTTGGTGAGTAGATATTTTATGAAGTAAAAAAAAAAATAATAATAATAAATACTGAGAGCAAAAACAAAAATAGACAAAACAAAGGCCAACAATCAACAATCCAAACACAATTAGACCACTAATTAAAAGAAAACCCATATTACAACAACATAGAGAGAACTAAGCCTCAGGACCAAATCTAGGACCACATGGAGTTTAGTGAATAGATCAGAAGCACTCAGGCTGCACTCTAAATTGTGAACTTCTCTTCAGGGCAGAAGGTTTACTGGATAGTATGCTATTGGGATGACAACTCTTCTCATCCCCGTCAATCTCAGAATCTACTCTCTAAATAATTAAGTAGGCCCTTGACTACAAGATGCATATCTTTTATTTCCATTGGCCTATCTCCAAATGACATGTCATCAAAATTGGAGGAACAAATCAGATGCGCAAGAGCCTCGACACTATTGGAGCTGATCTCCTAATCAGTTTGCCTACGGCCAACAACCGAAATGACTTTCCCTACAAGCTTCCACTTCTGCGACCCCCAGGCACCAGCTCCAATGTACTTTCACTAATTTCTAAGGTCAAGTTTTGAGGCAAAGAGTCCCCAAAAGATGTCGGGGACCACTCAATAGAATTCATTAAAATCGCAGCACCAGAGCAAACTTGATAGCTCTCTAAAGTGTGCTAGTCCAAAATCAAACCAGAATCACTTGTGCGATTATCATCGCTCCTCCTAATAAGGAGTTGCTTTTTTGCTAGTAGCAGATAAGTCAACAAAATTTTCTTCTACAAAATTTGTAGTTCCACTAACAACCCGTTTAATTGCTTTTCCCTCACCCAAAATAGCAAACTTATTCCCTTTTTTACTCTATAAAGATTCACCATTTGCTGGTCCAATAAGAAAACTAGACCTAGTATTCCTCCTACAAATAATCATTATGCACGCCCCAATGGATTCCAAAATACCATATCATATCATTGTATATAATTATCCCAAAAAGAATGAGTAAATCAGTATTCAAAACCCTACATAAATAGACTATTACTGTTTATCTACAAAACTATGATCAGAGAGAGAGAGAGAGAGAGAGAGAGAGAGAGAGAGAGAGAGAGAGAGAGAGAGAGGTTGGATCAAGCGTAGAAGTAGTCACTACAGACAAGCCCTCACCATGTTAGCTAGAGAAGTCCTCGCCAGCAGAGGCAACGCCCACTAGAGAGGACACCATAAAATCAGTGACAGAGTCACCTGCATCTGAATCAAAAAAGATTATCAATATGAGGGGTGAGCTCCCATCCCAGCTCAGTGAGGAAGTCTGTCACACCCCAATTCCGTACTATTCAGAATGGTGTGATGAACTGTTAATAAACCAATGGTTCAACCAGGATATCAAATAGGCTGTGTCCGTTTGCTTAAACCATATACATCCAAAACCATAATCAGAGTAAATACACAATAGCGGAAGTCTTAATATTAAATGAACTGAGAATCTAAATGTGATAATAATAAATAAAATATCCAATTATCTTGCATTGACTGAGACATAAGTAAATAAAATATCAAATTACATTTTCTTAATAATCCAAATAAAAATTTAATCGAAAATGCATGAGTTGCACTCGCATGACGAGTCATGCGTTTCCACTATATCTTCTGCATCCATCGCCGCAACATGCCCGTATGCGGGAGCATTCATATAATCTTCCACAGTCGTACCTGCATCATCAACCAAAAATATTTGAATTCAAAAAGGGTGAGCACACATCACGGCTCAGTGAGCAAACAAAACAATGCAACAAACATATGCATGCATTCAATTCATATCTTTGGTCTGATTCATAAGTTTACAATGTGTTATAGAAAGGTTCGGTGGCCGCCTTGCCTCTATACACAGAGTGTGTAAGCCCACCCAACGGATCAAACGCCATTGTCGTCCACATCCACCCCACCATGGATTAGAGATAGAGCTAAAGTGCTTAGGACCGCACCGCATCACACTTCCCCTGATACTCTACCCATACCAACATGTAAGCCCTTGTTGGCGAGGGCTTGCAAACTGGGCTCACAACTGACCAATCCTAATGTCAAACAGTGTATCCAAGACCTCACCCCAACATCCCTCAATACGTCCATAGAGATAGAGCTAAGGCCCCCCGGTAGAGTCGAAGACTACACGGTCCGAGACCACCTCCCCTGATGCCCTATGATGTAATAGTTCTGCTAAGGTAATAGCGATACGACGATGTCAGTGGACAAGACTTGAGTAGAGATAGGGCTAAAGTTCTTAGGACCGCACCGCATCACACTTCCCCTGATGCCCCACTCGCATCAAGTACACTAACCACACACAAACATTCACATGCCTATTCCTAGCATCATCATCATCATTATGTTGTAAATAAACGGAATTAAATATGCATGAACAGTAATAACAGGAATAGTAGATGACATGTGATATGCACATTACAATCATACAAGCATAGAATCATACATGGTATTGGATTCAATAAACAAAAACAGTTTATTATTAGCCAATTAGTTTAGGTCTTGTTCCCTCACCTTTGCTTGAGTGTAGATCCTCTTTCAAGCTTTAAGAATCACTTTTATATCACTAGGAGAACCTAGCAAGTCGATAGATTTTAATTAGAATTAATTCCAACAATTTTAAGCTTGCTGTATAGATAGGGTCGCAGGTTGGGTCGCAGGTAGGGTAGCAGTTTTTTTCTGAGACCCTAGGGTGTAGGGTCGATCATAGGGTTGGTTATCCATCGACCCTAGGTGCGACCACAACCTCCCTGGACTTCCCAAGAGCTTGGGGTTGATCTTGTGGTCTGGTAGGGTCGGTTAGCAATCGACCCTACGTGCTACCACACGTAGTTTGAGTCGACCTTTCATCTTACAGTCCACTCTTCCATGTTTGGATCCTTTGGCTTACTTTCATGGTCTATTTTACGACTGTTCTATGGCTCAAAACTCCAAGTTACTCACTTTACTTTGTTTACAATGATTCCCTTCATGGATTGCATTGGAATTTACCCATGGATGGATGATTTGGGTTTCTCCTAGATCCTACCCTCTTCATGAACTATTCTAGGGTCTTACATAACTCATTGAGAATGTTTTCATACCTTAGACTTGCTGAATTCAGAGATTCCTTTGAATTTCTTATCCTTAGCCTTCTTTTCCAACTTTCCTTCTCTTCTCCTTCTCTTCCTTCTCTTCTCTTTCTCTCACTTTCAATTAGGGTTTCAAAAGGAGTGAAAGAAGCTAAGGGACGTCCTATTTATAGAGGAAAACCTCCCAAAATCCGTCCTAATGAGTTTAGGAAAGGTTCCCTTTGAATTAGGAAAGTTTCCTAATTTCTGGTTTTTGTCTGTCATCCTAGGGTCGATGCTAGGGTCGCAGAATCCGTCGACCCTAGGGTCTCAAGTCATCCGACCCTAGGACCTAAAAAACCATGGGTTAGATTTTTTTTGAGGTGGGGGTCGACCCTACCTGTTTAGGCATGCGACCCTACCCTCCATTTTACTGTTTTTGGGTCAATTTCATTTGAGACACGAACTTAGCTACATCTGCTTTCATTCCTCTCCACCAGTATAATTTCTTTAGATCATGATACAGTTTTGTACTTCCAGGATGTATCGAATAGACGGTGGTGTGGGCTTCTTTCATTAGTCGGTGTCTAATGTCCAAATTTTCTGTTTCAGGTACACATATTCTTCCTTTGTACTTCAGTACCTTTTCATCATCTAAGGTAAACTCAGGAATAGTCCTACATTTTTCGATGTCTTCTTGTATCGTTCTCAGATAAGGCTTTGATTTAATGGCGGCTTTTACTTCATCAATTATATCAGGTACAATCTTCAATGTTACAAACATATTTGAAAATCGATGAATAAACCCTTGGTTGGTTGGTTCACCCGGTGCATCTATCACAAACTGCTCATTACCGTAATTGAACACTTTTCCGGTAGTACACATTACGGTAGTTGTGTTAACCTCTCCTTGAGATTTTATCATCGCTTTTCTACTCAGCGCGTCAGCAACCACATTAGCTTTCCCTGGATGATACTGGATATCACAATCATAGTCTTTCAATAGTTCCAACCATCTTCTTTGCTCATATTCAACTCCTTCTGATTAAAAAGATAAGTGAGACTCTTATGATCTGATTTAATCTAAAATTTCTCTCCGTACAAGTAATGTCTTCATATCTTAACAGCATGTACCACTGTCGCTAATTCCAAGTCATGAGTGGGATAGTTCTTCTCATGTGTCTTCAGTTGTCTTGAGGCATATGCAATTACTTGTTCTCCTTGCATAAGTACACATCCTAAACTCAATCCTGACGCATCAGTGTACAAAGTAAATGGTTGTCCTGGAATCGGAATAGTCAAGATCGAAGCAGATATCAATCTAGCCTTCAATGTTTAGAAACTCTTCTCACATTTATTAGTCCAAACAAACTTTTCGCCCTTCTTAGTCAAACTGGTGAGAGGTACGGCAATTCGGGAATAGTCTTCCACGAATCGTCGATAATACCCAGCTAGACCTAGAAAACTTCTAATTTTTGCAACGCTCTTCGGTGCTTCCCACTTCACAATGGCTTCAATCTTGCTAGGATCCACCTTAATCCCTTCAGCGGATACAACATGGCCTAGGAAGGCAACTTCATTTAGCCAAAACTCACACTTTGTAAATTTGGCGTAAAGTTTCTCTTTCCGTAACCGCTGCAGAGCGGCTCTTAGATTCATAATATGAGTTTCCTTGTCCTTGGAGTAGACCAATATATCATCAATAAATACGATGACCGACGTATCCAACATATCATGGAATACCCGATTCATAAGTTCCATAAAAGTTGCTGGTGCGTTCGTCAATCCAAAAGACATGACCAAAAATTCATAATGTCCATATCTTATCCTGAATGCTGTCTTGGGAATATCACCATCCTTAATCTTCAATTGATGGTATCCTGATCGCAGATCGATCTTGGAGAACACCTTGGCACCTTACAACTGATCGAACAGATCATCGACCCGAGGCAATGGGTACTGATTCTTGATTGTCAGCTTATTCAGTTCCCGATAGTCTATACACAGTCGAACACTACCGTCCTTCTTCTTTACGAATAATACTGGCGCTCCCCATGGTGATATGCTAGGTCTGATGTAATCCTTGTCCAGTAGTTCTTGTAACTGTACTTTTAATTCCTTTAGTTCAGTAGGAGCCATTCGATAAGGTGTTTTAGATACTGGTGCGGCTCCGGGTATCAAATCTATAACAAACTCTGTAGCTCGGTCGGGTGGTAATCCTAGTAGTTCTTCAGAAAATACATCTGGAAAGTCACGCACGACATCAATATCCTCCATTCGAGGTGCTTCCTTGGTGAGGTCGACCACTGAGACTAGATACCAAAATCCTCCTTTCTCGAGGCATTTTCTAGCCTTTAATGCAGAGAGGATGAGTTTTCGTTTATGGGGAAGTTTGGTTCCCACAAAACTGAACTCTGCTCCTTCCTTGTCTTTAAATGTCAGCTTCTTTTCGGCACATAATAGGTTTGTAGAATGCCGAGTTAAACAGTCCATTCCCAAGATGACGTCAAAGTCTGCCATCTCAAGTTGAATCAAGTTTGCATCCAAAGTTTTCTCGTTAATAAGAACTGCACATGGTCCATAACCTTTTTCTAATTCCACTTCTAATCCCATCGGCGATCGTACAAGCAGTTTATAGTCTAAAGATTTGAGGGGTAGGTTCAGCTTCTTTCCAAATGACACAGATATAAAAGAATGAGTTGCTCCTGAATCAAAGAGTACTCTGGCGGGAATGCCATTAATAGGTACGATACCTGTGACCACATCAGACGATTCGGTAGCATCCTCGGATGTAACAGCATAAACCTTTCCTTGCTGTAGCTGCTTCCTGGGTTTAGGACACTCCCGTGAATAATGTCCTATTTGATTGCAGTTATAGCATTTTACTCCTTCATTATTTTGCTTTTGTTGCGGTTGGGCTGCTGGAGTAGTCTTGGCTGCAGCATTAAAACTTTGAGTACGGAAGGGTTTGAATGTCCTTGTATTCCCTCCGTTATATGAATTCCTAGTTGGCCTTTTAATACCCCTGTTTTGAGCAAAATAGCTCTCTTTCTGGCTCGACTCTATCACCCGAGCAATTTGTACAGCTTCATTGTATACTTTCTTCTCAAGTCCTAGTACATGTTCACGAATACTTCCCCCAAGTCCCATGACGAACCTTCGGGTCTTCGTATCTTCCGCTTGCATACTGACTGGTGCAAAGAAGAACAGCTCCTCAAAACGCTGTTAATATGCATCGACAGTCATCTGTCCCTGATACAAACTCAGGAACTCTTTCTCCATAGAATCTCTGAAACTTCTAGGAAAGTATTTCTCAAAGAATGCCTCCTTATATATACCCCAGGTCAGTTGAGCGTGCTTTGTTAATAGATAAGTCCGTGTAGACTTCCACCAGTGTGCATCGCCTTTCAGCATGAACGTTGCACATAGTACTTTCTCTTCCTCAGTAACTGTCATCATCATGAAATTCCTCTCCATTTCATCAATCCAGTGTGCTGGCCACAAAGGATCAGCTAGCTTACCATTGTATTCCTTGGGCTTCATCTTCAAGAAACGCTCGACTAGTCTAGAGTGGTCCAGCTGATACGGAGCGTAGGCCCCATACATAGGTGGTTGGTATTGATAACCACCTTGAGCTACTTCAGGGTTCTGCACTGGAGCCTGCATGACTGGAGTTTGAGGTGCATGGGGTACCGTGTTACTACCCCCTAGTACTGTGCTTGCATGTCCTGTTGGCATCGGTGTAGTCTGTGCAGGTGGAAAAGTCATGCCTATGGCAGCTTGCATATTAGCTTGTACCTGTTGTATTTGCTGCAGCTGTTGTGCCAAGTTCATTACGACTGTAGCCAGGTCTGTAGGTGGGGCTGGCAAGTTGGTAGAATTTGTCTGGTCATTTACCACGGACGGTGCCGTATTCAGATTCTCCTGTGTCTCGGGATGTATATGGTTGTCTTCCTCCACAGGTGGTGGTGGTGGAATAGAGTTACGGCTTTGTCTGGTCACTCTTCGCCCAGCCATTTTCTGTTCTGATGATGGTAGTGCATGTAACCAATCATAGCACATGTGAGGCAATCAATGTAGTTTTTCTCCAGTCAAAATCCAACTAATCAAGATAATTTTTAAAATTATCAGATCATTCTGACAAAAATACTGTATTTTCCATCGTAGGGTCGATCCTTATGCGACCCTAGGGTGCGACCTTGAGAATTACTGTCAACTTACCGAGAGCCTAGGGTCGATGGTAGGGTCGGTATATGTCCGACCCTAGGGTCGACCCCTAGTTCTCTGTCAGATCACCGAGAGGCTAGGGTCGATGAGGGGGTCAGAGGTAGGGTTGCATGTTTTGGTCGAATTATGCGACCCTAGGACCCAGAATCAGGTTTTTAAACCCGATTTTGGATTCATTTCCCATTCTTTCTTCTGTTTTCCAACTCAACTCGTTTCTCTGAGTTGCTACAGTAACGACCCCGACCCATTTGGTGATTCTATCATACATTTGAGACTCTCATTCCTTCTCTTCAGGTGTGTTCTCTACTGTTTCATGTTTTTAAGGTTTCCTAACTAGGGTTTTGCCCAATTATATCGTTTTCTTCAAATTAAAATTTTTCTAACCATAAAAATTTCATTTTTATTGGGGGCTTTTGCTATTGGTCACCCAATGGATGAAATCCCTCAAAAATATTTGAGTTTCATCGGTTGGTTGTCGAGAAACTTGAAATTTTCCATTTTTGCCCTAATTTTTGATATTTTTCAAATTTATTGAAATTTCTTCAAATCAATCTTTCTAGATTAAATTCCCAACTGTATGAACCTTGCAGGATGGTTTGGAACCTATGTAAGTCCTCCTGCCCAAGTGTATGGGTGAAAAGTGAGGTGTTTGACCAGTTTATGTCATTATAGTGCCAAAAATTTTGGGTTTTTCACCATTACTAATCTATTATTTGTCTTTCTTTGTTTTGGCAGATAATATGGCTTGTACCAAAGTACCTAGGGTTCACGACCCAGTTTGTTTCTGCTCTAACGAGGCCGAGGCTCAGTATGCTCGCTACGCTCGTAAGAAGGTAGAGGGAGGTCGTCGTGTGGACTTGGCTAGTCTAGCCTTGTTCGACGTGGAGACAGCATTTGGTGACATGGGCTAGCTTCCCGTGATTACCTACGATGCCTGTACCCGTCCGGATCTGGTGAGACAGTTCTATTGTAATCTCCAGGTAGTGGGAGATCACAATGACACTGAAAGGGGTAGGGAGCTTAGGATCACGAGCTATGTCAAAGGAGTAGAGGTTTCCTTTGACTGCCAGCTGTTAACGGACCTCTTGGGCATATCACATGATGGCCCTTTAGTGTACTGTGTTCCCAGAGAGCCCCAGTTCTTTTCCTTGGAGATGCGGGCTGAGATAAACCGTCAGCTTATCAGAGAGGATCGCTGGGAGATGAAAGCGATCAACTTATGTCCAGAGCCTCGGGTGTACTGTAAGATCATCCAGCACAACCTGATACCCCAGAGTGGACATTACGAGAGGATCTCCCAGTTAACCCAGTACTTACTTTACTGTATCTGTACTAGGCAGCCTGTCTGCCTCCCTTATATTATTAGGAGGATGATGATCTGCACTACGCTGCCTGGTCAGATAGGCAACCTACCCTATGGACGTCTAATCACCACCCTGCGTACCCGCCTAGGTGTTGATTTAGTGGATGAGAGGATTCAGGAGAAGACCTTCTCATCCGTTCTAGACTGGGAGGCCATCTGTAGGATGGGCATACGGGATGCTCAGGTCAGTGATGAGGAGAGGAACGCTCTGGTGCGTCCTCGTACTCGGGTGGAGATGGCAGACGCTGAGGCAGCAGTAGCAGCAGACACTGAGGCAGCAGCAGCAGCAGCCGCTAGAGCAGGGGTTCATGGGGGTGATGCGGAGGATGAGGATCGTATGTACATGGATGTGGACTCCATACCTCCTCCATCGCCTCTGCATTCTACTGGAGCTGGTCCATCTCAGACTCCTTCACGCATGGCTGGTCCTTCACGCCCACCATCTGATGATATGATGGGATTACTTCGTGAGATCAGGGAGGCTCAGCGCGCGATGGATTTGAGAGTGGGAAAGCCTCTAGATGCTCAGCATGCTTCTGATCAGCGGATGGCTGCATTGATGGCTAGTCTCTAGACGACCCAGACTCAAGTAGCCTGGTTAACTAGAGTCTATGCTGAGGACTATGACAGAGATCGCGAGGCACCGCCTCCTCCATCACCTCCAGCTCCATGATGTATTTTGCTTTTATTCTTCTTTCGTATTACAGCGTAACTGTTCGGGTTGTGGGCTGTACTCTGCTTTAGATATGTATATAAACTTGCTTTGGTTTGATGTATATAAAACTTGTTTCTCCCTTTATATGTGCATTATTCTCTTTCTTAATTTTGTCTCAAACAACACAGGTGCTTGTAGTGTGTTCTTATTACAGCTTTTAAATTAAATCCTAACTCAGTTCACAAACTTTTATGGAAGTATACTGGTTTAATAGACAGGGCCTGAGAGCTCTGATACCAAGTTGTCACATCCCAATTCCACACTGTTCAGAACGGTGTGATGAACCGCTAGTAAACCAATGGTTTAACTAGGATCTCAAATAGGCTGTGTCCGTTTGCTTAAACCATACACATCCACAACCATAATCAGAGTAAATACACAATAGAGGAAGTGCTTAGGACCGCACCGCATCACACTTCCCCTGATGCCTCACTCGCATCAAGTACACTAACTACACACAAACATTCACATGCCTATTCCTAGCATCATCATCATCATCATGCTGTAAATAAACGGAATTAAATATGCATGAACGGAATTAAATAGTAAATGACATGTGATATGCACATTACAATCATACAAGCATAGAATCATACATGGTATTGGACTCAATAAATGAAAATAGTTTATTATTAGCCAATTAGTTTAGGTCTTGTTCCCTCACCTTTGCTTGAGTGTAGATCCTCTTTCAAGCTTTAAGAATCACTTTTATATCACTAGGAGAACCTAGCAAGTCAATAGATTTTAATTAGAATTAATTCCAATAATTTTAAGCTTGTTGTATAGATAGGGTCGCAGGTTGGTCGCAGGTAGGGTAGCAGTTTTCTGAGACCCCAGGGTGTAGGGTCGATCATAGGGTCTGTTATCCATCGACCCTAGGTGCAACCACAGCCTCCCTGGACTTCCCGAGAGCTTGGGGTCGATCCTGTGGTCTGGTAGGGTCGGTTACCAATCGACCCTACGTGCTACGTAGTTCGAGTTGACCTTTCATCCTACAGTCCACTCTTCCATGTTTGGATCTTTTGGCTTACTTTCATGGTCCATTCTACGACTGTTCTATGGCTCAAAACTCCAAGTTACTCACTTTACTTTGTTTACAATGATTCCCTTCATGGATTCCATTGGAATTTACCCATGGATGGATGATTTGGGTTTCTCCTAGATCCAACCCTCTTCATGAACTATTGTAGGTCTTAACTCATGGAGAATGTTTTCATACCTTAGACTTGCTGAATTCAGAGATTCCTCTGAATTTCTTATCCTTATCCTTCTTCTCCAACTTTCCTTCTCTTCTCCTTCTCTTCCTTCTCTTCTCTTTCTCTCACTTTCAATTAGGGTTTCAAAAGGAGTGAAAAAGGCTAAGGGACGTCCTATTTATAGAGAAAAACCTCTCAAAATCTGTCCCAATGAGTTTAGGAAAAGTTCCCTTTGAATTAGGAAAGTTTCCTAATTTTTGGTTTCTGTCTGTCATCCTAGGGTCGATGCTAGGGTCACAGAATCCGTCGACCCTAGGGTCTCAAGTCATCCGACCCAAGGACCTGAAAAACCATGGGTTGGATTCTGTTGAGGTGGGGGTCGACCCTACCTGTTTAGGCATGCGACCCTACCCTCTATTTTACTATTTTTGGGTCAATTTCATACCTGGTCTTGTGATTTCCTTCACGCACTTGGTCCATGTGGCTCGACCATGATAGGTAGACCTGGTACAAGGTGGTAAGACCGGTTAGTTCGATACGGGTCTTACAAAGTCAGTATCACTTACCCATATAAAAATGAATGTTGATAAAATCCTATTATTAAGTCATTCGTACAATGGTTTTATAGGTGTCTTATTGAAATTTAGCCACAATTTTTGGCCCCACCTATGGTCAATGGCATCCAATTCCAATGCATTGGGCAATGGTAGAAGTAAAATACCCAGACCTCTTCTACTAAATTACTTATACAAGTGACCTGTAAGTGTAAGACCTGTATCGAACTAACCGATCTTACCATATTGTACCAGGTCTACCTATCATGGTCAAGCCAAGTGGACCAAGTGCGTAAAGAAGCCACAAGACCAGGTATGAAGTTTAACTCAAAAACTGTCAAATATGAGGGTAGGATCGCATGCTAAAATAGGTGTGACCGACCCCACCTCAAAAGAGTCCAACCCATGACTTTTTGGTCGTGGGGTCGCATGTCTTAAAAAACGTAGGGTCGACGGATTCTACGACCCTACATCCGACCCTACGATAACAGTCAGAAATCAAAAATTAGGAAACCTTCCTAATTCAAAGGGGGTCTTTCCTAAACTCATTGGGACTTATTATGAAGGATTTTCCTCTATAAATAGGACGTCCCTTAGCCTCTTTCACTCCTTTTGAACCCTAATTGAAAGTGAGAGAAAGAGGAGAGAAGGAAGAGAATGAAACTTGAAGAAGAAGACTAAGGAAGAAAAAGTTCAGAAAAACCTCTGAATCTCAACAAATCCAAGGTATGAACCTAAATCCTTACAAGAATTGGGAGCCTATAATAGTTTATGAAGAACATAGGATTAGGAAAAACCCAAATCATTCATCTATGGACAAATTCCAAGAGATTCCATGGAAGAGATCGTTATGGACAATGAATGGTGTATAAATTGTAGTTATGAGTCATAGAACAATCATAGGATGGACCATGATAGTAAGCCAAAGGATTCAAACATGAAGGAATGGACTTTAGAATGAAAGGTCGACACAGAACACGTGTGGTCACACATAGGGTTGAATGATATCCGACCCTACGAGACCACATAATCGACCACATGCCCTCGGGAAGTCCCAGGGAGGGTGTGGTCGCACGTAGGGTCGAATGGTATCGGACCCCACCTGTGACCCTACACCCGGGGGTCGTAGAAACTGCTTCCCTAGGTGCTACTCTACCCTACGACCCTACCCCTGTGGTCGCAGAAACTGCTACCCCAGGTGCTACCCCACATGTGACCCTACAGTTTCTGTTAGTTTAAACATATTGGAATTAATTCTAATAAAATCTATCGACTTGTTAGGACTTTTCAGTGGTTTAAAAGGGAATTATAAAGCTTGAACGAGGATCTACTAGCAATCAAAGGTGAGGGAACATGACCTAAACTAATTGGATAATAATAAACTATTTTTATTTATTGAGTCTGATGCCATGATTGATTCTATGCTTGGATGCGTGTATTGTGCATTTAACATGTCATCCAATATTCCTGCTATTACTGTTCATGCATATTTAATTTCGTTTATATATAACATAATGATGATGATGATGCTAGGAATAGACATGTGAATGTTTGTGTGTGGTTAGTATACTTGATGCGAGTGGGGCATCAGGGGGAGGACGTGACACTGTGGTTCATCCTGGTCACCAGACTCTAGCTCTATCTCTACTCAAGTCTTGTCCACTAACATCGTCGTATCGCCATTACCTTAGCAGAACTACTACGTCGTAGGGCATCAGGGGAGGTGGTCTCGGACCGTGTAGTCTCTGACTCTGCCGGGGGGCCTTAGCTCTATCTCTATGGACGTATTGAGGGATGCTGGGGTGAGGCCTTGGATACACTGTTTGACATTAGGATTGGTTAGTTGCGAACCCAGTTTGCAAGCCCTCGCCAATAGGGGCTTACGTGTTGGTATGGGTAGGGCATCAGGGGAAGTGTGATGCGGTGCAGTCCTAAGCACTTTAGCTATATCCCTATTCCATGGTGGGTGCATGTGGGGGCGGCTATAAGACCTGCATCGAACTAACCGGTCTTACCACCTTGTACTAGGTCTACCTATCATGGTCGAGCCAAATGGACCAAGTGCGTGAAGAAAATAGCGAAACCAGGTACTAAATTGACCCAAAAATAGTAAAATAGAGGGCAAGGTCGCATACCCAGATAGGCAGGGTCGGACCCCCCTCATTAAGAAGTCAGACCCCTAAAAATTTGACCGAGGGTCGGACAATTTAGTCCTGAGGGTCGACGGGATCTCCGACCCCCTCATCGACCCCCTCTTTGCCGACAGAAATCGTAAATAGGAAACTTTCCAAATTTCAAGGGGATTCTTTCCTAATCTCAATGGGAGTTATTTTGGGAGGTCCTACTCTATAAATAGAATGTCCCTTAGCCTCTTTCACTCCTTTTGAAATACTAATTGAAAGTGAGAGAAAGAGAAGAGAAGGAGAAGAGAAGGAAAGTTGGGGAAGAAGAATAAAGAGAAGAATTCAGAGAAACCTCTGAATCTCAGCAAACCTAAAGGTATGGGTATGTTTCCATTAATGATTTAAGACCTTAGAATAGTTCATGAAGAGGGTATGATCTAGGAAAAACCCAAATCATCCATCCATGGGAGGATTTCAATGAAATCTATGGAGAAATCATGGTAGGCAAAGTAAGGAAAAAACCTAGAGTTTTAAGCCATAGAACAAACCTAGAATGGATTGTGGAAGTAAGCCATAGGACCCAAACATGAAAGAATGGACTGTAGGATGAAATTCTCGACTCAAACCACGGGGCTTCGCACGTGGGGTTGATTAGAAATCGACCCTACAAGACCACAGGATCGACCCCCAGCATTCGGGAAGTCCAGGGATGCGGTGGTCGCACCCAAGGTCGATAGAACATCCGACCCTGACATCGACCCTACCCCTGGGGGTCGCAGTAAACTGCTACCCTACCTATGACCCGTCCTGCGACCCTCGCTTAACAGCAAGCCTAAAATTTTCGGAATGAGTTTTAATTAAAATCTATCGACTTGTTAGGTTTTCCTATTGATATAAAAGTGATTCTTAAAGCTTGAAAGAGGATCTACACTCAAGCAAAGGTGAGGGAACAAGACCTAAACTAATTGACTAATAATAAATTGTTTTTATTCTTGAGTCTGTAAGCACCCCATTTTTGCCACCCTCGGCATAAGTGAACCAATATGGCAGGTTTCTAACCTTTAACCCAAAAATTTGTGATTTTTCACTGATCCCCACTGCAGGGCCATGGGCTATTATCTGCATAGATGCATATGTCATAGAATTATCTTCGAAACGAGACCAGAATTGCTTAATTCCGATATCAAATGAGGAAGATATGACCATTTTAGTCGGATGATACATATAAGGGAGGTTTCTGAAATTATTATAAATAATCCCAGGGGCCTTCATGCAAATTATCCTAAGTCGGATCGTTTGAATTTCAAATCATCATATCTTGATCATCCGACATCGGATTCAGATGATTCCAAGACCATTATTCTTCATTCATGATGTTCTACAAAATGGACGTAAAAAATCTCGGGTAGAAGTCACCAGTGGGTCCCATGCAAACTTGCATGCAAAATGATCGTTAGAACTTCAAAGCTTCATATCTTTCCCGTTCTACATCGGATTCAGATGATCCCAAGACCATTATTCTTCATTCATGATGTTCTACAAAGTGGACGTAAAAAATCCCGGGTAGAAGTCACCAGTGGGTCCCATGTAAACTTACATGCAAAATAATCGTTAGAACTTCAAAGCTTCATATCTTTCCCGTTCTACATCGGATTCAGATGATTCCAAGACCATTATTCTTCATTCATGATGTTCTACAAAGTGGATGTAAAAAATCCTAGGTAGAAGTCATCAGTGGGTCCTATGCAAACTTGCATGCAAAATGATCGTTAGAACTTCAAAGCTTCATATCTTTCCCATTCTACATCGGATTCAGATGATTCCAAGACCATTATTCTTCAGTCATAATGTTCTACAAAGTGGACGTAAAAAAAATCCCGGGTAGAAGTCACCAGTGGGTCCCATGCAAGCTTGCATGCAAAATTATCGTCAGAACTTCAAAGCTGCATATCTTTTCCGTTCTACATCGGATTCAGGTGATTCCAGTCTCATTATGTTCCATTTTTAGTGCTCTTCAAAGTGAACGTAAAATACTTTCGGTAGAAGCCTCCAAAGGATCTCATGCAGAATGGTCAATCAAATTATCGATAATTGATCCGCTTAAACTTCAAAAATTCATAAGTTGACCATTTTACTTCCAAATGAGATGATTCAAGTTCCTATATTCCTCATTTTTAATGTTCTACAAAATGAATGCAAAAAATTTGGAATAGAGGCCATCAGAAAATTCCATGCGGGATAACAGCAGAAATGACCTATGAAATGACAAGGGAAGAAAACCCAGTTAATTCCAATCAGTCCAGTCAACTCAGTTCAAACCAGTTTTGATCCAACCTAGCTCAACCCATATCAGTTGTCAACCTAAGTCAGTCTCAACCCATTTCGAATCAGTTCATCTATGTGCATAATATATATATATTATATAATATATATATATATATATATATATATATATATATATGTATATGTATGTATATTATTATATATATATGTGTATATATGTATATAATATATATTATTATATGTAAATGATAATCCAAAAGATTTTGAGAAGAAAAAGGAAAGAGGGGAGAGAGAAACGTGAAAGTAAAGGGGGATTTTGGTTTTGGAGATAACCCAAAAGATTTTGAGAAAAAAAGGAAAGAGGGAGAGAGGAAAAACATGACTTTTTCTAAGAGAATCCAAAGGAATTTGTTGGAGAAAAAAAAGGAAAGAGGGGAGAGAAAAAACGTGGAAGAGAATGGGAATTTCGATTTGAGGATAAATCCAAAAGATTTTGAGAAAAAAAAAGGAAAGAGGGAGAGAGGAAAAATGTCACTTTTTCTAAGACAATCCAAAGGATTTTGTTGGAGAAAAAAAAAGGAAAGAAGAAAAAGAAAATGTGGGGGTTTTTAAGAGGGACGGTTTTAGGGAAGAAAAGAAAGAAAAAAGGAAAAAAAAAAGGAGAGGATTTAGGGTTTCTAGATTGTTTTTTTTTTTTTTTTTAAGGAAAAGAGGGAGAAGATAAAAGGGACGTGAGAGAGAGAAGAAGAGGACTTTTTCCAAAGAGAAAAAATGGGAAAGAGAAAGAAAAACGTGGAAAGACTTTTTGAGCTAAGTTTTGGGAGAAAAGTAAGGGAAGAAGAGAGAAAAAAAAGGGGGCTAGGTTTTGGGAGAAAAAGGAGGGAAGAAGAGAGAAAAAAGGTGGAAACGTGAGCTTCTCTAGGGGGCTCGGTTTTGGGAGAAAAAAAAGGGAGAAGAGAGAGAAAAGAGGGAATGAAAAAGGAGGAAACGTGAGCTTCTCTAGGGGGGCTCGGTTTTGGGATAAAAAAAGGAGAAGAGAGAGAAAAGAGGGAAAGAAAAAGAGGAATTAGTAGGGGTTTTGGGATTTTTCTTTTGGGGGCTAGGTTTTGGGAGAAAAAGAAGGGAAGAAGAGAGAAAAAAGGAGGAAACGTGGGCTTTCTTAGGGGGTTCGGTTTAGGAATCCGAAAGCTAAAGAAAGCTCAAGAGAGGAGAAGAAGAAGAGCAGAAGGTTCAGGGGATCTGCAAAACCGGGTAAACCCTCTCCTCTTTCATTCTTTTTATTATCAATACCACCATTCACTTACCTGATTCGGTGTACCACTGTAACATCCTATCACCTGCAGCCATTATCCCAACTCGCTACTCTATATCCATTGCAATCCCCCTTGATCCGTAAATTTATCACCTAATCTTCTCTCCCATGAAATTGAATTTTTGGATGATTATTTTTGTTTGATCATATGATGCCATGAAATGGTCATATGATTTGAGTCATTGATATTAATCTGATGAGGATGTAATTTGAGCCATTGATATTGAATGAATTTTAATTTGATCAATTGTGAGCCATATGATTCGAAATCTTAAGGTGATTGATCTAGCCTTTGATTTAGATTTTCCTTAAGTGATTGATCATGGCCTCTGATTATGAATTTTTATGAGATAAAATTTGGCCATCGATCTCGGATGCTTTAATGATAAAATCGGGTCATTGATCTTGGATGTTTGAATTAGCAAATCGGACCATTGATTTTAGATATGTTGTTGCTTGATCCAAACCAATGGATCTTCATTATGAGTGTCTTAAAATGAATTCAATCATCGGATCTTCACTATGAATGTTTTAAATGCATCTAAACCATTAGATTATCATCATGATTGATTTCAAAGCATCTGAATGGTTAGATTACCATTAATAGTGATTTATACCATTGAATTTTTCATCATGAGTGTTTTTTTTTTAGATACACTGCCATGTTTGAATGCTCACTGCCATAGTTGGATGCTTATTGCCATAATTAGGGTAGAAAACCCTAAAATGGAAAGAAAGTAACAGTTAGGGTAGAGAACCCTAAAAATGGAAATAAAATAATAATTAGAGAAAATCCTAAAATGGAAAGAAAGTAACATTTAGGGTAGAAAACCCTAAGATGGAAATAAAATAATAATTAGGGTAGAAAATCCTAAAATGGAAAGAAAGTAACACTTAGGGTAGAAAACCCTAAGATGGAAAGAAAATAATAATTAGGGTAGAAAACCCTAAAATGGAAAGAAAGTAACATTTAGGGTAGAAAACCCTAAGATGGAAAGAAAATAATAATTAGGGTAGAAAACCCTAAAATGGAAGAAAGTAACATTTAGGGTAGAAAACCCTAAGATGGAAAGAAAATAATAATTAGGGTAGAAAATCCTAAAATGGAAAGAAAGTAACATTTAGGGTAGAAAACCCTAAGATGGAAAGAAAATAATAATTAGGGTAGAAAACCCTAAAATAGAAAGAAAGTAACAATTACGGTAGAAAACCCTAAAAAAATGGAAATAAAATAACAATTAGGGTAGAAAACCCTAAAATGGAAAGAATGTAACAATTAGGGTAGAAAACCCTAAAAATGAAAATAAAATAATAATTAGGGTAGAAAATCCTAAAATGGAAAGAAAGTAACATTTAAGGTAAGAAAACCCTAAGATGGAAAGAAAAATAATTAGGGTAGAATACCCTAAAATGGAAAGAATGTAACAATTAGGGTAGAAAACCCTAAAAAAATAGAAATAAAATAACAATTAGGGTAGAAGACCCTAAAATGGAAAGAATGTAACAATTAAGGTAGAAAACCCTAAAAAATAGAAATAAAATAATAATTAGGGTAGAAAATCCTAAAATAGAAAGAAAATAACAATTAAGGTAGAAAATAGCATACTAGATCATGCCATGTAGGCTCTTGCCTTATTTGCAATACATGCCATATTTGAAAGATTTTAAACAATCATACTGTATGTGAATTTCTTGTCATAAATGTTTTATGTGCCATATTTAGATAGAATATTCTTTTTTTTGGTAATAACTTATTTTATGCAACACCCTAGTTAAACTGCCATATATGCACACTTCTAGAAGACAATGTAGGTGTGGGGACGTGCATTTAGACACCCACATTCTTGGGAAGGGCATAATGGGAATGATAAAATCTTAATAAAGAAAGAGAATGCCTTGCCAAACTTTCCAAAATTAAAATTCAGGATAAAAAGGGTGATTTAGGACGATTTTACCCCTTGGCAAACCCTAAACCTAGAATAGGTTCTAAACCCTAAACCTAAAATAGGTTCTCAATCCCAAACCTAGAACAGGTTCTCACTTAATAACCTAGAACAGGTTATTCCCGAACTACGCGAATTCTGATTCCTAGGTCAAACCCTAGGATACGTAGGCCATTTGGGAGAAACCCAAATTCGGATCCACATTTTTGTCCACTTGGACTATCCATAGATCCACTAGGATATTATCCACATTTCAACCCAAATAGGGTTATTCTTAGATCCACTAGGACTATCTATCAGTCCACTTGGACTATCCAGATCCTAACCCATAGGATTTCTCAACCTTTCAAGCATAAATTTCAACTTGAACAATGAACTTAATCATGCACAAGCATAAATCACATCCATAAACTTTAATCACACCTGAACTACGATGGTGAACCTTATACGTAGGCAATCTGATGGATACAGATTCGGTTCAATGATATCAAACCACTTGGTTTGGTTTAATTTAATAAATAGAGTCTAGCATAGGAAAGGTATAGGAGACCGATTTCGATCGGACGATTTGGATGCCTAATCCCTTCCCATAACCGTAACCTGACGCTTACCCAATCTCTGATGGACCAGAATTCCAATCTAAGGGTCATGAGTCAATCGAAGTCTTACCTTGGGGTGAGATTTCACATTTCTAAAGTCCTAGACCTAAATCTAGGTGGCGACTTCTAAAGATTTCTATCTTTGTCCTCACAGAGTCCAATGCCATGACTGATCCTATGCGTGTATGCTTGTAATGTGCATGTCATCCAATATTCCTGCTATTAATGTTCATGCATATTTAATTCGGTTTATTTATAACATGATGATGATGATGATGCTAGGAATAGACATGTGAATGTTTGTGTGTAGTTAGTGTACTTGATGCGAGTGGGGCATCAGGGGAGGTGTTATGTGGTGTTTGATCCGGGCCCTTTAGATCTATCTCTACTCAAGTCTTGTCCACTGACATCGTCGTATCGCCATTACCTTAGCAGAACTATTACGTCGTAGGGCATCAGGGGAGGTGGTCTCGGACCGTGTAATCTTCGACTCTATCGGGGAGCCTTAGCTCTATCTCTATGGACGTATTGAGGGATGCTGGGGTGAGGCCTCGGGTAGACTGTTTGACATTAGGATTGGTTAGTTGCGAGCCCAGTTTGCAAGCCCTCGCCAGTAGGGGCTTACGTGTTGGTATGGGTAGGGCATCAGGGGAAGTGTTATACGGTGTTTGATCCAGACACTTTAGCTCTATCTCTATTCCATGGTGGGGTGGATGTGGATGACAATGGTGTTTGATCCGTTGGGTGGGCTTACACACCCTGTGTATAGAGGTGAGGCGGCCACCGAACCTTTTTATAGCACATTGCAAACTTATATACCAGACCACAGTTATGAATTGAATGCATGCATATGTTTGTTGCATTGTTTTGTTTGCTCATTGAGCCGTGATGTGTGCTCACCCTTTCAACGTCGAATATTTTCAATTGATGATGCAGGTACCACTGTGGAAGATTATATGAATGTTTCTGTGTATGGACACGTGGCTGCGATGGAGGCTGAAGACATAGTGGAGACACATGACTCCTCATGCGAGTGCAACTCATGCATTTTCAATTAGATTTTTATTTGAACTATTAAGGAAATGTAATTTGATATTTTATTTACTTATGTCTCGGTTGATACAACATAATTTGATATTTTATTTATGATTATCACAGTTAGATTCCTCAGTTCATTTAATATTAAGACTTTCGCTATTGTGTATTTATTATGATTATGGTTGTGGATGTGTATGGTTTAATTTAAAAGGACACATCCTATTAGAGATCCTGGTTGAACCGTTGATTTATTAGCTGTTCATCACACCATTCTGAATAGTGCAGAATTGGGGTGTGACAACTTGGTATCAGAGCTCTCAGGCCCTATCTTGTAAACCAGTATACTAGCACAAAAGTTGTGAACTGAGATAGGATAAAAATTTAAAAACTGTAATAATAACACACTATAAGCATCTGTGTTGTTGAGACAAAAATTGAAAGAGAATAATACATTGATTAAATGAGAAATAAATTTAAATACACTCAAAGAAAGAGAAAACATATATATATACAAGTCTAAAGCAGAGTACAGTCCATAACCCGGACAGTTACTCTGAAGTATAAAAAGAAAAATAAAAAGAAAATACATCAGGAAGCTGAAGGTGATGGGGGAGGCGGTGTCTCACGGTCTCTGTCATAATCCTCAGCATAGACTCTAGTCAAGCAAGTTATCTAAGTTTGGGTCATCTGAAGACTAACTGTGAGATCAGCTACCCGCTGATCAGTCACGCGCTGAGCATCCAGAAGCTCTCCCACCCGCTGATCAGACATGCGCTGAGCATCTTGAAGCTCCCCCATCCTCAGATCAGACATGCACTGAGCCTCTCTAATCTCATGCAATATCCCCATCATGTCATCAGAAGGTGGGTATGAAGGACCAGCTGAATGTGAAGGACCAGCTGCATGTGAAAGACCAGATGCATAAGAGGGACCAGCTCCCGTAGTATGTGTAGGTGATGGAGGAGGTATGGAATCCATATCCATGTACAAACGATCATCATCACCCCCATGAACCCCTGCTCCAGCGGCTGCTGCTGCTGCCTCAGCGTCAGCCATCTCCACTTGAGTATGTGGACGCACCAGAGCGTTCCTCTCATCGTCGCTGACCTGAGCATCCCACATGCCCATCTTACAGATGGCCTCCCAATCCAGAGGTGATGAGAAGGATTTCTCCTGAATCCTCTCATCCACTAAGTTAACACTCAAGCAGGTAAGCAACGTAGTGATCATGCGTCCATAAGGCAGGTTGCCAGCATAACCGGGCAATGTGGCACTAATCATCGTCTGTATAATGATATAAGGGAAGCAGACAGGCTGCCTAGTGCAGATACAGTACAGCAGGAACTGGGTCAACTGGGAGATCCTCTCGTAGTGCCCACTCTGAGGTATCAGGTTGTGCTGAATAATCTTACAGTACACCAGAGGCTCTGGACGTAGGTAGATCGGTTTCATCTCCCAGCGATCCTCTCTGATGAGCTGACGGTCTATCTCATCCCTCATCTCCAATGAAAAGAACTGGGGCTCTCCGGGAGCACAGAACACCAAGGGGCCATCGTATGAAATGCCCAAGAGATCCGCTAGCTGCCGACAATCAAAGAAAACCTCGACTCCCTTAACGTAGCTAGTGATCCTGAGCTCTCTACCCCTCTCAGCATCATTGTAATCCCCACCCACTTGGAGATTACAATAAAACTATCGCACCAAATCTGGACAAGTACAGGTGACGTAAGTGATCACAGGAAGCCAGCCCATGTCACCAAAAGCCCTCTCCACATCAAACAAGGCCAGGCTAGCCAAGTCCACCCGGCGACCTCCCTCTACCTTCTTACTAGCGTAGCGGGCATACTGTGCCTCAGCCTCGCTAGAACGGAAGCGGACGGGGTCATGAACCGTGGGTACTTTGGTACAAGCCATACTATCTGCAAACACAAAGAAAAAACAGATACTGGATTAGTAAAGATGAAAAACCCAAAAAATTTTAATATTATAACGACATAAATTGGTCAAAAGCCTCACTTTTCACCCATACACATGAGAAGGAGGACTTACATAGATTCTAAACAATCCTCTAAGACTCATACAGTTGGAAATTTTATCTAAAGAGATTGAATTTGAAAAAATTTCAAGAAATTCTAAAATCTCGACAAATTAGGGCAAAAATGGGAAATTTCAAGTTTCTCGATAACCAACCGATGAAACTCAAATATTTTTGAGGGCTTTTATCCATTGAGTCACCAACAACAAAAGCCCCCAATAAAAATCAAATTTTTACGGTTGGAAAAAGTTTAATTTGAAGAAAACGATATAAACGATCAAAAACCTAGTTAAGAAACCTTAAAAACATGAAACCGTAGAGAACATACCTGTAGAAGAGGAGTAGACGTCGAAAAGAGAAGCAAAAACCACCAATGAGTCGGAGTTGTCACTGTAGAAACTCAGAGGGACAAGCCGAGTCGAAAAGGAGGAGAAAGAATGATAAATGGATTCAAAATCGAGATTTAAAAACCTGATTTTTAGTCCGAGCGTCGGAGAATTCGACCAAAACATCCGACCCCCCCTCCGTCCCCCTCATCGACCCTCGGCTCTCGGTGATCTGACAGAGAACCAGGGGTCGATCCCAGGGTCGGACATCCATCGACCCCCTCATCGACCCTCGGCTCTCGGTAAGTATCAGTGATTCTTAGGGTCGCATACCCGAGGGTCGGACATCCATCGACCCCCACCATCAACCCTGCGATGTAAAATACAATATTTTTGACAGAATGATCTGAAAATTTCAAAAATATCATTGATTAGTAGATTTAAATATGAGAATGAAGTATATAATGATTGTCTCACGTATTCTATGATTTTCAGGCATCACCACTACCAGAACAGATAATGGCTGGACGCAGAGTGACTAGACAAAGTCGTAACTCTATTCCACCACTACCACCTGTGGAGGAAGACAGCCATATACACCCTGAAACACAGGAGAATCCAAATACGGCACCATCCGTAGTTAATGGGCAGACAAATCCTACAAATCTGCCAGCTCCACCTACAAACCTGGCCACAGCCGTAATGAATTTGGCCCAACAGTTGCAGCAAATACAACAGGTACAAGCTACTATGCAAGCTGCCATAGGCATGACTTTTCCAGCTGCACAGACGATACCGATGCCAGTAGGAAACTTCCCAACCAGTCGCCGATACCGACCTGGGTCATCTAACAGTACTCCTTCATCCGCTACAAGCTTCATCCGCAATACGAGATTGAATGAGGCCCGCCACCAGTGGAAGCAAGCTACCCCAGCGTAGAAAACCGCTCCCCGAACCACCTCCGATAGGGGAAATGAGGCAAGCACAGTACCAGGGGGAAGTAACACAGTACCCCACGCATCTCAGACTCCCATCATGCAGGCTCAAGTACAAAACCCTAAAGTAGCTCCAGGTGGATATCAATACCAACCACCTATGTATGGGGCTTATGTTCCGCATCAACTAGACCACTCCAAACTGGTGGAGCGTTTCCTAAAGATGAAGCCCAAGGAGTATAGTGGTAAGCTAGCTGATCCGTTGTGGCCAGCACATTGGATCGATGAGATGGAGAGAAACTTCACGATGATGACAGTGAATGAAGAAGAGAAGGTATTGTGTGCAACATTCATGCTGAAAGGCGATGCACACCACTGGTGGAAGTCCACACGGATGTATCTGAGGACAAAGCACACCCAATTGACTTGGGATATATACAAGGAGGCATTCTTTGAGAAGTATTTTCCTAGGAGTTTCAGAGATTTCATGGAGAAGGAGTTCCTAAGTTTATATCAGGGACAGATGACTGTCGATGCATACCCACAGTGTTATGAGGAGCTATTCTTCTTTGCACCAGTCAGTATGCAAGTGGAAGATACAAATACCCGAAGGTTCGTCATGGGACTTAGGGGAAGCATACGTGAACATGTTCTGGGACTTGAAAAGAAAATCTACAATGAAGCTGTACAAATTGCTCGAGTAATAGAGTCAAGCCAGAAAGAAAGCTACTTTGCTCAAAATAGAGGAATCAAAAGGCCAAATGGAAATTCTTACAACGGAGGGAACACCAAGATATTCAAACCCTTCCGTACTCAAGGTTTCAATGCTGCAGCCAAGACTCCTTCAGCAGCTCAACAGCAACAAAAGCCAAATAATGAAGGGTTAAAATGCTATAACTGCAATCAAGTGGGACATTATTTTCGAGAATGTCCTAAGCCCAAGAAGCAACTACTACAAGGCAGAGTTTACGCGGTTACATCTGAGGATGTTGCCGCATCGCCTGATGTGGTCACAGGTATGACTTGAATCTTATCATTTTGTGTTACATTATGTGAGCATGTAGACTAAATCAAAATAAATCACAGGTATCGTACCTATTAATGGCATTCTCGCCAGAGTACTCTTTGATTCAGGAGCTACTCATTCTTTTATATCTGTGTCATTTGGAAAGAAGCTAAATCTACCCCTCAAATCGTTAGACTACAAACTGCTTGTACGATCGCCTATGGGATTAGAAGTGGAATTAGAAAAAGGTTATGGACCATGTCCAATTCTTATTGACGAGAAGACTTTGGATGCAACCTTAATCCAACTTGAGATGGCAGACTTTGACGTCATCTTGGAAATGGACTGGTTAGCTCGGCATTCTGCAAACCTATTGTGTGCCGAAAAGAAGCTGACATTTAAAGACAAGGAAGAAGCAGAGTTCAGTTTTGCGGGAACCAAACTTCCCCGTAAACGAAAGCTCATACTCTCTGCATTAAAGGCTAGGAAGTGCCTTGAGAAATGAGCAGTTGGGTATCTTGTATCTGTGGTCGATCTTACCAAAGAAGCACCACGAATGGAGGAGATTGATGTCGTGCGAGACTATCCAGATGTATTTCTTGAAGAACTACCAGGACTACCACCCGACCGCGCTACAGAGTTTGTTATAGATCTGATACCCGGAGCCGCATCAGTATCTAAAGCACCTTATCGAATGGCTCCTACTGAACTGAAGGAATTAAAAGTACAACTACAAGAACTGTTGGACAAGGGTTACATCCGACCTAGCATATCACCATGGGGAGCGCCAGTATTATTCGTGAAGAAAAAGGGCGGTAGTGTTCGATTGTATATAGACTACCGAAAACTGAATAAACTGACAATGAAGAATCGGTACCCATTGCCTTGGATCGATGACTTGTTCGATCAGTTGCAAGGTGCCAAAGTGTTCTCCGAGATCGATCTTCGATCAGGCTACCATCAGTTGAAGATTAAGGATGGTGATATTCCCAAGACAACATTCAGGACCAGATATGGACACTATGAATTTTTTGTCATGTCTTTTGGATTGATGAACGCACCAACAACCTTTATGGAACTTATGAATCGGGTATTCCACGATATGTTGGATACGTCGGTTATTGTATTCATCGATGATATATTGGTCTACTCCAAGGACAAGAAAACTCATATTAAGAATCTAAACGCCGCTCTGCAGCGATTACGGAAGGAGAAACTCTACGCCAAATTTACAAAGTGTGAGTTTTGGCTAAAGGAAGTCACTTTTCTAGGCCATGTTGTATCCGCTGAAGGAATTAAAGTGGATCCTAGCAAGATCGAAGCTATTGTGAAGTGGGAAGCACCGAAGAGCGTTGCAGAAATTAGGAGTTTCTTAGGTCTAGCTAGGAATTATCGACGATTTGTGGAAGACTATTCCCGAATTGCCGTACCTCTCACCAGTTTGACTAAGAAGGGCGAAAAGTTTGTTTGGACTGATAAATGCGAGAAGAGTTTCCAAACATTGAAGGCTAGATTGATATCTGCTCCAATCTTGACCATTCTGATTCCAGGACAGCCATTTATTTTGTACACTGATGCATCAGGATTGGGATTAGGATGTGTACTTATGCAAGGAGAACAAGTAATTGCTTATGCCTCAAGAAAATTGAAGACACATGAGAAGAACTATCCCACTCATGATTTGGAATTAGCGGCAGTAGTACATGTTGTCAAAATATGGAAACATTACTTGTACGGAGAGAAATTTCAGATTAAATCAGATCATAAGAGTCTTACATACCTCTTTAATCAGAAGGAGTTGAATATGAGACAAAGAAGATGGCTGGAACTATTGAAAGACTATGATTGTGATATCCAGTATCATCCGGGGAAAGCTAATGTGGTTGCTGACGCACTGAGTAGAAAGGCAATGATGAAATCTCAAGGGGAGGTTAGCACCACTGCTGCACTGTGTACTACCGGAAAAGTATTCAATTATGGTAATGAGCAGTTTGTGATAGATGCACCGGGTGAATCAACCAACCAAGGGTTTATCCATCGGTTTGCAAATATGTTCTTCACATTGAAGATTGTACCCGATATGCTTAATGAAGTGAAAACAGCGATTAAATCGGACCCTTATCTAAGAACGATACAAGAAGACATCGAAAAAAGTAGGACTATTCCTGAGTTCACCTTAGATGATGAAAAGGTACTGAAGTACAAAGGAAGAATATGTGTACCGAAAATAGAAAGTTTGGACATTAGACACTGACTAATGAAGGAAGCCCATACCACCGCCTATTCGATACACCCTGGAAGTACAAAAATGTATCATGACCTAAAGAAAATTATATTGGTGGAGAGGAATGAAAGCAGATATAGCCAAGTTCGTGTCTCAATGCCTAAATTGTCAGAAGGTGAAATCTGAACGACAAAAACCAGCAAGACTGTTACAGCCGTTACCACAACCAGCATGGAAATGGGACTGCATCACTATGGACTTCGTCACAGGGTTACCATTGACTCCCCGAGTAGTTGACGTAGTTTGGGTGATTGTAGACCGACTGAATAAAGCGGCTCGATTTATAGCTATACGACCTCAGTATACACTGGAGAGGTTGGCTAAGTTGTATGTGGATAACATTGTCAGATTACACGGTGTACCTGAAAGCATTGTGTCTGACAGAGATCCACGATTTATTTCAAAGTTTTGGAAAGGATTACAGAAGGCTATGGGTACAACATTGAAGTTCAGTACTGCATTCCATCCTTAGACAGACGGACAATCGGAGCACACCATTCAGATTCTAGAAGACATGCTCCGAGCTTGTGTAATTGATTTTAAAGGATCATGGGATGAAAAGTTACCACTGATTGACTTCGCTTATAACAATAGCTATCAGGCTACTATACAGATGTCACCCTATGAAGCAATGTCTGGCAGGAAGTGTCGAACTCCTTTGTTTTGGAATGAAGTTGGAGAACGTAGTATTATTGGACCGGAATTTGTTGAAGAGACATGTCGAGTAGTGTCGAGTAGTCGACATTATCAAAGAAAGAGTAAGAACGACTCAGAATCGTCAGAAGCAATATGCAGATACTAGACGTTGAGACCTTGAATTCGCTGTAGGTGATAAAGTATTCCTCAAAGTGTCACCTATGCGAGGTTTGAAACGGTTCGGACTGAAAGGGAAACTAAGTCCGAGATATGTCGGACCATATGAGATTCTAGCTAAACGTGGGAAAGTGGCTTACCAGTTAGTACTACCACCATCTATGTCAAGTGTGCATGATGTATTTCCTATCTCCTTATTGAAGAAGTATTCAGAGATCCAACGTACGTTTTGACAGTAGATCTACCTGATTTGACATTTGAAGTAGCACCAACTGAAATCACCAGCCGAAAGGTGCAACGACTACGCAACCGTGACATTTATTATGTTAAAGTTATCTGGAGAAGCAGAGATATAGAAAAAATCACATGGGAAGAAGAAAATGTTATGCGAAAGCAATACCCTCATCTATTCGACTCGGAAGGTATGTACAATTTCGAGGATGAAATTTTTATAAGTAGGGGGGAGTTGTAAGACCCGTATCGAACTAACCGGTCTTACCACCTTGTACCAGGTCTACCTATCATGGTCGAGCCAAATGGACCAAGTGCATGAAGGAAATAGTGAAACCAGGTATTAAACTGACCCAAAAATAGTAAAATAGAGGGTAGGGTCGCATACCCATATAGGTAGGGTCGGACCCCCCTCATTAGGAAGTCAGACCCCTGAAATTCTGATCGGGGTCGGACAATTTAGACCTGAGGGTCGACGGGATCTCCGACCCCCTCATCGACCCCCTCTTTGCCGACAAAAACCGTAAATAGGAAACTTTCCAAATTTCAAGGGGATTCTTTCCTAATCTCAATGGAACTTATTTTGGGAGGTTCTACTCTATAAATAGAATGTCCCTTAGCCTCTTTCACTCCTTTTGAAACCCTAATTGGAAGTGAGAGAAAGAGAAGAAAAGGAGAAGAGAAGGAAAGTTGGAGAAGAAGAATAAAGAGAAGAATTCAGAGAAACCTCTGAATCTCAGCAAACCTAAAGGTATGGGTATGTTTCCGTTAATGATTTAAGACCTTAGAATAGTTCACGAAGAGGGTATGATCTAGGAGAAATCCAAATCGTCCATCCATGGGAGGATTTCAATGAAATCCATGGAGAAATCATGGTAGGCAAAGTAAGGAAGAAACCTAGAGTTTTAAGCCATAAAACAAGCATAGAATGGATTGTGGAAGTAAGCCATAGGACCCAAACATGAAAGAATGGACTGTAGGATGAAATTCTCAACTCAAACCACGGGGGGTCGCACGTGGGGTCGATTGGGAATCAACCCTACCAGACCACAGGATCGACCCCCAGCATTCGGGTAGTCCAGGGATGCGGTGGTCGCACCCAGGGTCGATGGAACATCCGATCCTGGCATCGACCCTACCCCTGGGGGTCGCAGTAAACTGCTACCCTACTTGTGACCCGTCCTGCGACCCTCACCTAACAGCAAGCCTAAAATTGTCGGAATGACTTCTAATTAAAATCTTTCGACTTGTTAGGTTTTCCTATTGATATAAAACTGATTCTTAAAGCTTGAAAGAAGATCTACACTCAAGCAAAGGTGAGGGAACAATGTAAGACCCGTACTCCGTGAACCCGATCTAAAACCTTGATTTTATGTCGTAACAGGTCTTTCGATCATCACCGGGCCAGACGGGACGAGCGAATGACAATCAGGTAAGAAATTGGACCAAAATAGACCAAATATGTATGATTTACTCATACCGGTCGATGGTACCGGTCGACCGATATGGTCTGCGCAGCAGACCACTTAGATCCAAAATTGGATTTCTACGGGTCCCACTTTCCAAACTTCGAACTGATTGACTTTCCTAATCTTAGGAGGCTTCCTAAACCTAAATCTAGCCTATTTAAACCCCTTTAAACCTCTTAGAATCCATTCCATTGATCCTCACAAACACTAGAGAGGAGAAGGAGATTGGAGAAGGAGAAGGAGCTAGGAAGAAGAAGGAAGAGTCGATATTGCCGTTCGACGACGCACACCTTACCGCCAGTCAACGGTAAGTGCTTGAACCTTCCTCTACTCTATGAACTCTTGTAGGGTTGATTGTTGTTGAATCAATACCACGCGAAGCGGGTATTGATCTAAACCCTACTTTGCCATCAAACCCTAATTTAATCGATAAACCCTAGATTCGAGTTCTAGGATGATTACCATCAAAGCTAGACTTGAATGGAGTTGGAAACGACTCTAACTCAAAGCTCAGACTTAGAATGTGTAGGAGAAACCCTGAAATCAATAGAGAATGATCGACGACAGTCGAAAAACCAAGCGTATGGTCTTCCAAAGACATACCGGCCGACCATACCGGTCACAGGTCATGCGACCGGTACTGTGACCAGTACCTCTCGGGGAGTAGCCTGTGGGGATCGGTTGACCATACCGGTCGCCAGTTTACCCCACAAAGCTGCGACCAGTACCTGCGATCGGTTAGCTTTGTGAGGTGTATTTTGTAACCCCGTTGGTTTTCGACCAACGTAAACCCTAAGAAACTATTCTAATTGAACCCTAATATTATGTAGGACTTTGTGATAGCGCGGTTGGATCTTGCGACGTGGAGCAAGCTATTGAACGAGCGTCAGGTAAGGGAATTGGACCTAAACCCTAATAATTAATGGACACTAAACTATTGTAAATAACAGTGAATATGTGGATTGGTGTTTGTGCATATTGCATGTCATCCTTTACTTTCAGCTATTATTATTGTTCATGCATACTTGCTATGCTAGGATGTGATTGTTAGACATGTGATTATTTTCGTTGGTGTGTGGAATGGAAAGGGCCTGGGGTCTGGGATCATTCCTCACACTTGTACCTTTTTGTAGTATTCTATCTTAGCATACTTGGTGCGGGTAGGGTATTAGGGGGAGGTTGTGGCACTGTGGTCTCCGGCCTGGCCACCACGCTCTAGCTCTATCTCTATGCCGTAGGGAGGGATGTTGGGATAGAGTCTACTTGCGTATTGTTCTGTCTTAGTATGCTTGGTGCGGGTAGGGTATCAGGCGGAGGTCGTGGCACTGTGGTCTCTGGCCTGGCCACCACGCTCTAGCTCTATCTCTATGCCGTGGGGAGCTGTGCTGGGATAGAGCCTACAGTGATGACATATAGGATTGGTTAGTTGCGAGCCAAGTTTGTAAGCCCTAGCCAGTAGGGGCTTATGTATTGGTATGGTTAGAGTATCAAGGGAGGTAGTGGATGCCTTAGCTCTATCTCTATTCCATGATGGGTGCATGTGGGTCGACAGTGGTGTGATCTACTGTGCGATGCTACACACTCGTGTATAGAGGTGCGGTGGCTGCCAACCCTTTTTATAGCACATTGCAAACTTAAACCAGACCACAGCATAAAATGATTGTTACTCATGCATATAATATTAATACACTGTCTGATTGTCTTACTGAGCTAAGTTGTGAGCTCACCCTTTGTATATATACTGTTTTTAGATGTTGATGTAGGTTACACGGTGGACGACTATATGAACGCTCCGACGTATGGAGGTGTTGCTGCTCTGGACGTACAGGCAGGAGAGGACGAGCATGATGCTTCATGCGAGTGCCCTTTCTACGTGTACCTTTGATTTTATTTTATTTGTTTTAGTTATTTTTAAGGTGATGTAAAGATATTATTTATGTTTTGAGAATTTGGATAATTGAATACTTATTTAAATTTATCAATAGAATATTCAGTTCATTTATTTAAAGACTTCTGCTGTATTTATTATATTCTGATTGTGGTTATATGAAATGGTTTGTATGAGTGGACACGGTCTTATTGAGATCCTGGTGTGAACCGTTGAGTCAGTGACGGTTCACTCACACCATTCTGGTTGATTCAAAATTGGGGTGTGACAAACAAGACCTAATCTAATTGACTAATAATAAACTATTTTTATTCTTGAGTCCAATGCCATGACTAATCCTATGCGTGTATGCTTGTAATGTGCATTCAACATGTCATCCAATATTCCTGCTATTAATGTTCATGCATATTTAATTTGGTTTATTTATAACATGATGATGATGATGATGCTAGGAATAGACATGTGAATGTTTGTGTGTGGTTAGTGTACTTGATGCAAGTGGGGCATCAGGGGAGGTGTTATGCGGTGTTTGATCCGGGCACTTTAGCTCTATCTCTACTCAAGTCTTGTCCACTGACATCGTCGTATCGCCATTACCTTAGCAGAACTATTACGTCGTAGGGCATCAGGGGAGGTGGTCTCGGACCGTATAGTCTTCGACTCTGCCAGGGGACCTTAGCTCTATCTCTATGGACGTATTGAGGGATGCTGGGGTGAGGCCTTGGATACACTGTTTGACATTAGGATTGGTTAGTTGCGAGCCCAGTTTGCAAGCCCTCGCCAGCAGGGGCTTACGTGTTGGTATGGGTAGGGCATCAGGGGAAGTGTTATGCGGTGTTTGATCCGGACACTTTAGCTCTATCTCTATTCCATGGTGGAGTGGATGTGGACGACAATGATGTTTGATCCGTTGGGTGGGATTACACACCTTGTGTATAAAGGTGAGGCGGCCATCGAACATTTCTATAGCACATTGCAAACTTATAATACAGACCACAGATATGAATTGAATGCATGCATATGTTTGTTGCATTGTTTTGTTTGCTCACTGAGCCGTGATGTGTGCTCACCCTTACGACGTCGAATATTTTTAGTTGATGATGCAGGTACCACTGTGGAAGATTATATGAATGCTTCTGTGTACGGACACGTAGCTGCGATGAAGACTGAAGACATAGTGGTGACGCATGACTCATGCGAGTGCAACTCATGCATTTTCGATTAGATTTTTATTTGAACTATTAAGGAAATGTAATTTGATATTTTATTTACTTATGTCTCGGTTGTACAACATAATTTGATATTTTATTTATGATTATCACAGTTAAATTCCTTAGTTCATTTAATATTAAGACTTCCGCTATTGTGTATTTATTTTGATTATGGTTGTGGATATGTATGGTTTAATTTAAAAGGACACAGCCTATTAGAGATCCTGATTGAACCGTTGATTTATTAACGGTTTATCACACCATTCTGAATAGTACAGAATTGGGGTGTGACAGCGGCAATGGTGTTTGATCCATTGGGCGGTTCCACACATTCGTGTATAAAGGTGCGGCGACCACCTATCCTTTCTATTGCACATTGCAAACTTATGAACCTGACCAAATATATGAATTGAATGCCTGCATATGTTTGTTGCATTATTTTGTTTGCTCATTGAGCCGTGATGTGTGCTCACCCTTTCGACGTCGAATATTATTAGTTGATGATGCAGGTACTACAGTGGAAGATTATATGAATGCTCCAATGTACGAACTTGCGGCGGCGATGGATGCAGAAGTTATGATGGAGTCGCATGATTCGTCATGCGAGTGCAACTCATGCGTCTTCGATTATATTTTGTTTAAATTATACAGAAGTGCGAGCCTTAGCGTGTTGCACTCCGGAGCACCGGAGCAAGAGGCGCTACTATTGTAATTGATTAAATTATTTTATTTTATGTCTTTGTTTTTTTGAAGATAATTGGATAATTCATTTATGTTATCATCTTTAGACTCTCAGTTCATTTAATATTAAAGACTTCCGCTATCGTGTATTTATTCTGATTTTGGTTGTGAATGTGTATGGTTTAAGCAAATGGACACAGCCTATTCGAGATCCTGATTGAACCGTTGGTTTATTGACGGTTCATCACACCATTCTGGTTGGTACGGAATTGGGGTGTGACAGTAAGACCCGTACGCCATGAACCTTGTCTAACCTTATGTTCTCGTGTAATGACAGGTATTCTCATCATAATCGACTCCAATGGACCAACCGTATGAAGAAACCACAAAGCCAGGTGAGCAAACCAGTCAAAATAGTCAAACCAGTAAATTTGGTTTGCATGGATGATATGTCTAGTCGACCACATGAGGCCACACACATGAGACCGCACAAGTGTGGTTGACTGTTTAGGATTGTGTGGTTGACGGATTATGCGACCACATGAGTCGACTGCATGAACCCATATCAGACTCTCAGATTTGGAAACTTTCCAAATCAAAGGGGATTTCTTTCCAAACTCTAGAAGGGCTCTATATATATAGACGACGTCTCTCTAGCCTCTCTCACTCTTTTGGAACAATCTCAAACCCTAAACCTAAGAGAGAAAGAGAGAGGAAAAGTAAGAGAAGGAGGCTTGGAGAGAAAAACTGGGAGAAGGGTTTTGCAGAGAAGGTCTCTAACTTCGTAGAGCAAGCTAAAGGTGTGAACCTTGTCTCTGCAAGATATAGATTACATAGAATAGGATTTTCCTTATTAGTTGAGATGTTGGTATAAATCTCTAAGCAAATTTTAAAGGAAAATCATAGTGAGCAGGTTAAGGTAGGAGCCATGTAAAAACCATGATTTAATGGTCATAGATTGACCACAGGCTGAACCCTACTAATGAGCCGATAAGTCGACTCATGAAGAATTCGGATTAGAAGAAAAACTAACCAAACTTAGTGGGGTCGCAGCCCGTGGTTGACTACAGGGTGACCAGAGGATCGACCACAATTGTCACACCCCAATTCTGATCTAACCAGATTAGTGTGATGAACCGCCAATAAACCAATGGTTCAACTAGGATCTCGTATAGGTCTTACCCACCATATCAAACCACACACACATTCCACAGTAATAATCAGAGGTAATAAACAAATAAGCGAAAGTCTTACAGATAATGAACTGAGTGTCTAACAATGATAATAAATGATTAATCCGATTATCTCCAAAACTTGAGACATAAAAATAATTAATCTATTACATGTTTCAGTAGTCAAACATAGCTAAACTAATCGTAAACACAGTGGTTGCACTCGCATGAAGAATCATCCGTCTCCTCCGTTAATTCCCCGTCCATCGCTACTACATGTCCATACATCGACGCATTTATATAATCTTCAACAGTAGGTCCGGCATTGTCAACTAAAAATATTCGACGTCGAAAGGGTGAGCACACATCATGGCTTAGTGAGCAAACAAAACAATGCAACAAACATATGCATGCATTCAATTCTTATCTTTGATCTGGTTTTTAAGTTTGCAATGTGTTATAGAAAGGTTTAGTGACCGCCGGACCTCTATACACGAGTGTGTGAATCCGCCCAATGGATCAAACACCATTATCGTCCCACATGCACCCACCATGGAATAGAGATAGAGCTAAAGTGTCTAGATTAAACACCGCCAACACTTCCCCTGATGCCCTACCCATACCAACAAGTAAGCCCCTATTGGCGAGGGCTTGCAAACTGGGCTCACAACTAACCAATCCTAATGTCAAATAGTGTATCCAAGACCTCACCCCAGCATCCCTCAATAAGTCCATAGAGATAGAGCTAAGGCCCCCCGGTAGAGTCAGAGACCACACGGTCCGAGACCATCTCCCCTGATGTCCTACGACGTAATAGTTCTGATAAGGTAATGGTGATACGACGATGTTAGTGGGCAAGACTTGAGTAGAGATAGAGCTAGAGTCTGGTGACGAGGTCAAAGACCACCATGCCACGTCCTCCCCCTGATGCTACACTCGCATACAACACACCAACCACACACATACATTCACCTGCCTATTCCTAGCATAATCATCATCATCATGTTATAAATAAATAGAATTAAATATGTATGAGCAGTAATAGCAGAGATATTGGATGACATGTGAGATGCACATTACAAGCATACAAGCATGGAATCAATCATGGCATTGGACTCAATAAAAATAAACAGTTTGTTATTAACCAATTAGTTTAAGTCTTGTTCCCTCACTTGTTAGCAATACTCGATCTCCTTCCAAGCCTTGAAATTCTCTTTGAATTGATTTAACAACCTAAAGGTTATATGAATTTAAGTTAAGGTTCATATGTAACATGTTACATTAGTCGAAAATCGAAACAGAGCACTGATAGGTGTCTGATTGGTCCTTTGGCCTCATACTATGTCGACCTTACTGCCTATGGTTGATACCCTACGGTCGCATATGGTGCGACCGTAGCTGCGACCATATGATTCCTAAATCTTCCCGAATGCCTATGGTGGATCCTCTGGTCATGTTGGTCATGCTATGGTCGACCGTAGCTGCGACCTTGAGATTTCTGGTCACTAACTACATGCAATTTGAGTTCTTCCTAGGTCAAATCCTTTGATCTTCAATTGGATTTATTCTAAGGTCATCCTATGGCCATCATTAGTAGTTTCTTATCAACCCTAATCATCAAACTTTCTCCTCATGGTTCTCCTTGGGATTTTCTCAAGGAAATCACATGGATCATAATAGGTTGATATTGCCTATTTTCCATAGAAGTTTTATTCCATAGAGTTTACATCTCCAGGGATTAGGTTCATACATTTTCCTGTGATAGAGAGCCAATCTCTTCTCAGCAAGATCCTCTCCTTAGCCTTTTCTTCTTTTCCTTCTCTTTCTTCTCTTCCCTTCTCTTTCTCTAGGGTTTACTAATGTTCTAAAAGAGTGAAAAAGGATTGAGGGACGTCCTTTATATAGAGAAAAACTCTCCATATAGAGTCCTCTTTCAATTAGGAAAGAAATCCCTTAATTTAGGAAAGTTTCCAAAACTCACAGAGTCTGATTTGGGGTCTCACGGTCGATGGCTATGGTCATAGAACCCGTCGACCTTAGGATTGAAATCATCGACCGTGGGGTCCTGGATTTGTGATCTTCATTCTTACAATATGGTTGGTTGTACCTACCCAGGTATGCGACCATATGTATACAGTTTTGGGTGTTGAGTCGATTTTTATACCTGGTTTGTGATCTATCTTCACATGCTCAGTCAACTTGGTCCAAGAATGATGGAAAGACCTGGCATGACATGGTTAAACCAAGTTAGTGGAGTTTGGGTCTTTCAATAATATTTCAGAAAGTTTCCAGAAATTGTGTGGTCGCATGCTGCTATTGCATGTAGTGCGACCATAGGGGTCGACAACACAGTATGTGGTCGACACAAAAATTGGAAGGATATTTTGAGACCAAACAAGGTTTTCGACTACTATAACTTGAGGAAATTAACCCCTAACTTAAATACATTAATTGTTTTGGTTTTCAACTTGTTCAAAGTAAATTTCCAAAGCTTGGAAGGGGAATAAACATCAATCACAGGTGAGAGAACAAGACCTAAACTAATTGGTTAATAACAAACTATCATTTCTTTTTATTTTCTGCTATCTGATATGATGCTATGCATGTATGATTGTAATGTGCAACTCATATGTCATCAAATATTATTGTTATTCCTATTCATGTATATTTTATTATTGATCTTATTGGATATGATGATGATGATAGGAATAAGCATGTGTTTGTGTGTGTGGCTAGTGTGTTGGATACAAGTGGAGCGTCAAGGGGAGGACGTGACACTATGATTCATCCTGACCACCAGACTCTAGCTTTATCTCTACTTAGTCCTACTCACTGACATCGTCGTATTGTCATTACCTTAGCAGAATTGGTATGCTGTAGAGCATCAGGGGGAGGATGGGGTACCATGGTTCATCCTGACCGCCAAACTCTAGCTCTATCTCTATGGGGATATTGAGGGATGTTGGGATAAGACCTTGAATACATTTGGATGACAATAGGATTAGTTAGTTGCGAGCCTAGTTTGCAAGCCCTCGCTAGTAGGGGCATACATGCTGGTATGGATAAGGCATTAGGGAAAGTGTTGGCGGTGTGTGATCCGAACACTTTAGCTCTATCTCTATTCCATGGTGGGTGCACGTGGGATGGTAATGGTGTTTGATCCATTGGGCGGATTCACACACTCTTGTATAGAGGTGCGATGGTCATCAATCCTTTTTATAGCACAGTTATAAACTTAAAACTAGACCAAAGATATGAATTGAAAGCATATATATGTTTGCGCATTGTTTTGTCACTCACTAAGCTAGGTTGTGAGCTCACCCCACAGTACCATTTTTTTTTAGTTTCTAATGATGCATGTAACTCCGTCAAAGATTATATTGATACACCAACCGTCAGCACCCTGGTTTTGCCACTGCGGGAATCTCCACTCTCGTTTGGGCACCATGCGCAATGAGAGGGGTGTATCATTCATTAACAAAAATAAATAAATAAATAAAAATAAAAAATAAAAAAAGGGGGGAGAAAAAGAAATGTTTATATATATATATATGATCGAATATTAGAGAGGGTAGGGGCAGCCTGGTAATTTAATTCGGTTGGGTTGTAAAAACCCAGCTAAACCATAAGTGTGAAAGCTTTTCAGATTGAGATTGGAAAGGAGAGAAACTCGGGGGTAATTTTGGCATCAAGGGATTAATAAAAAATATATGTAAAAAAAAAAACCTAAATCCCTAAATTAGAGAAGAGAGGAAATCAGATAAGATAGGAGATGTGGAGAGAGAGAGGAGACACAGAGAGAAAGGGAGGCAGAGAAAGTTTGTTAGAGGGGAAGAGGGGGAGGTCGACACCTCACCTCTTCTCCCTAAAACCCCACCACTTTACCTCCTCCAAAATCGCCAACCACCTATGCAAGACCCGTATCGTACTAACTCGATCTTACCCCCTTGTATCAGATCTTCCTATCATGGTCGGGCCAAGCGAACCAAGTGCGTAAAGAAACCACAAGGCTAGGTATGTAATTCGAACCATAAATCATGTAATTGAGATGTGTGGTCACATACCTAAACAAGTGTGGTCGACCACACCTCAAAATAGGGAGACCACAGGAGTCTGGGATGTGTGGTCGCAGATTTGGGATGTGGTCGACGGATCCTGCGACCCCACGTGCAACCACATGATGTCAAACTAACTCCGTGATTAGGAAACCTTCCTAATCTGAAGGGGGTTCTTTCCTAATCTAAGTAGGACTCTATATTGAGGGTTTTTCTTTATGTATAGGACTTCCCTTAGCCTCTTTCATTCTTTTAGAACTCAAACTAAAAGAGAGAGAAAGAGAGGAAGAGGAAGAGAAGGAGAATTGAAGAGGAAGACTAAGAAAAGGAATTTCATAGAGAGCTCAGATTCTTCAGCAAGTTTAAGGTATGAAAACATCCCCTACCTTAGTTGAATGCCTAGAATAGATCATGGAGGAAATATTGATTCAAAGTAAGATCTCAACCATGAGACCCATAGACGAAAACTCAAAGGAAATTCATGAAGAGTAGGTTGGAGTAGATGATTATGAAAAATACTAAATTAAGGCTATAGATCAATCATAGGAAGGACCCTAATGATAGTTCAAGGAATCAAATCATGAAGGGATTAGACTGAGAATGAAAGTCAACCAAATACTCGTGTGGTCGCAGCTATGGTCGACTACACGAGGCACATGTGTCGACCACACACCCTCGGAAGTTTCCAGGAAGGGTGTGGTCACTTGTGTATGGTCGCATGATATGCGACCACACGTATCGACCACACACCCAGTGGTCGCAGAAACTGAGACCACAGGTGCAGCCACACCTGCGACCACTCAACTTCTGGAGGTCTGATTGATTTCAGATGGGATTTTTAAACATTTAAATTAATGAATATGAACTCTAACTTAGAATCCATAAATTTATTAGGTTTTCAAGTGGTCCAAAAGTGATTTACAAAGCTTGGAAGAGGAACAACCAACGATCAAAGGTGAGGGAACAAGACCTAAACTAATTGGATAATAACAGTTAACAAACTGTTTTATTTTTATTGAGTCTGATGCCATGATTGATTCTATCTTTTATGTTTTAATGTGCATCTCACATGTCATCCAATATTCTTGCTATTACTGTTCATGTATATTTTATTCCGTTTATTTATAACATGATGATGATGATGATGCTAGGAATAGGCATGTGAATGTATGTGTGTGGTTAGTGTGTTGGATGCGAGTGGAGCATCAGGGGGAGGACGTGGCATTGTGGTCTTTGACCTCGTCACCAGACTCTAGCTCTATCTCTACTCATGTCTTGTTCACTGACATCGTCGTATCGCCATTACCTTAGCAAAACTATTACGTCGTAGGGCATCAGGGGAGGTGGTCTCGGACCGGGTGGTCTCTGACTCTTCCGGAAGGCCTTAGCTCTATCTCTATGGACGTATTGAGGGATGCTGGGGTGAGGCCTTGGATATACTGTATGGCATTAGAATTAGTTAGTTGCGAGCCCAGTTTGTAAGCCCTCGCCAATAGGGGCTTACGTGTTGGTATGGGTAGGGCATCAGGGGAAGTGTTGGCAGTGTTTGATCCAGACACTTTAGCTTTATCTCTATTCCATGGTGGGTGCATTTGGGACGACAATGGTGTTTGATCCATTGGGCGGATTCGCACACCCGTGTATAGAGGTGCGGCGGCTACCAAACCTTTCTATAGCACATTGCAAACTTATAAACCAGACCAAAGATATGAATTGAATGCATGCATATGTTTGTTGCATTGTTTTGTTTGCTCACTAAGCCATAATATGTGCTCACCCTTTCGGCGTCGAATATTTTTAATTCTTGATGCAGGTCCTACTGTTGAAGAATATATGAATGCGCTGACGTATGGACATGTTGCTGCATTGGACGTAGAAGCTGAAGAAGATGCGCATGAGTCATCGTGTGAGTGCAACTCATGTGTTTTTTATTAGCTTAGTTGTTTAGTTATTGGAACATGTAATTGATTATTTTATTTTATTTTATGTCTTGAGGTATATTGGAGATAATTGGATACTTAATTATGCTATCACTGTCAGATACTCAGTTCATTAGTATTAAAGACTTCCGCTATCGTTTATTTACTCTGAATTTGCTTGTGGGACGTATCTAGTTGAATTATATGGGCACGGCCTATGTGAGATCTTGGTTGAACCATTGGTCTATGGACGGTTCATCACACCATTCTAGTTGGTTCAAAATTGGGGTGTGACAACTTGGTCTCAGAGCTCTTAGGCTCTGCTCTATTAAACCAAAATACTACCATAAGGATCGTGAACTGAGTTTGGATAAATTAAAAGTTGTAACATAAACTAAGAAAGAGAATAATGCACATATGTAAATGGGAAACCAATGTTATATATAGAAAAGATACATCCAAATCAGAGTACTGTCCATAACCCGGACAATTACTCTATAATATAAAAAGGAAAAAGAAATAAACGGTATCATGAAGCTGGGGGTGCTGAAGGAGGAGGTGCCTCACGATCTCGGTCATAGTCCTCAGCATATACTCTCGCAAGTCAGGCTACCTGAGTTTGGGTCTCCTGGAGACTAGCCGCCAGATCTGCTACCCTCTGATTTGTGGTACACTGAGCCTCCCGAATCTCACGTAGCAGTCCCATCATGTCATCTGGTGGTGGGCGCGAAGGACCAGCTGAGTAAGAAGGAGCCCGAAAAGGACCAGCTCCTGTGGAATACTGTAGTGATGGAGGAGAGATGGCATCCACATCCATGTACATCCGATTATCATCCTCCTCATCATCACTCTCGTATGCCTCTGTTCCTACCTCTGCTGCTGCTACTGACGTCGCCTTTGCATCTGCTACTGCTACCCGAGTAAGAGGACGTCTCATAGCGTTTCTCTCCTCGTCACTGACCTGCATATCTCGCATCCCCATCCTGCAGCTGGCCTCCCAATCAAGGTCAGTCGAAAAAGTGCCTCATGAATCCTCTCATCGACCAAGTCTACCTGCAGGCGAGTGAGTAGAGTGGTGATCAAACGCCCATAGGGTAGGTTACCCACTAGACCAGGCGTCGTGGCACGGTGCATGGTCCTGATAATGATATAAAGAAGGCAGATAGGCTGCCTAGTGCAGACGCAGTACAGAAGGTACTGGGTCAACTATGAAACCTTTTCATAGTGTCCACTCTGGGGAATCAGGTTGTGCTGAATGATCTTGTAATACACTCGAGGATCTGGACGTAGGTTAATTGCCTTCATCTGTCAGCGATCATCTCGAAGAATCTAGTTATCTATTTCTGCATTTATTCGCACTGATAGGAACTGGGGTTCCTTGGGTGCGCAGTATACCAAGGGACCGTCATTGGAGATACCCAGGATATCAGCCAACTCCTGGCAATTAAATGAAACGTCTACCCCTTTAACTTAACTGGTGATCTTGAGCTCTCTGCTCCTATTTATATCCTCTGGGTCACCATCCACTTGTAAATTATAGTAAAACTATTTCACCAACTCAGGACAGGTGCAACCCTCATACAGAATCATAGGGAGCCAGCCCATATCACCAAATGCTCTCTCTACATCAAATAGGGCTAGGCTGACCAAGTTGACACAACGACCCCCTTCCACCTTCTTGCGCTCGTACTAGGGATATTGTGCCTCTATTTCAATGGACCTAAAGCGATGGGGATCGTGAACTCTGGGGACTTTAGTGCGAGCCATGTTATCTGCAAGGGCATAGACCAATAAGCAATATATCAAATATAGTAAAATTTAAAATTTTGGCATTATGACGGCGTGATTGGCCAAAAGCCTCACTTTTCACCCAAACATTTGGGCAGGAGGACTTACATAGGTCCCACCCCATCCTGCAAGGTTCATACAATCGAAAATTTAAACTAGCTGGGTCGAATTTGAAGAAATTTTGACAATTGGAAAAAACCCCAAAATTTAAGTCAAAAATGAGAATTTTCAAGTTTCTATTAAACTAACCGATGAAACTCGAATTTTCTTGAGGGATTTCAT